>JAMKPZ010003227.1:0-31463 GCA_024699675.1 Amphibolis antarctica
CCAGTAGATTCTGCAAACCTTGACAATTCCAAATCTCTGGAAGGCCTCTTTCAGATCCTCTCGACTGACTACAGTTTCTTCTAGTGTTTTCTCTCCATTCTCCTTAGTTAAATTTTGAGAAGCATTTTCAACATCTTCCTTCTGGACTTCACTTGAATCATTCTCATGATTTTTGGTCACATTTTCTTTTGTATTTTGTTCATTCTTATCATTTGTTGATTCTGCAGACTTCACCATTTCACCATTTGAAGAACCATTTATTTTGAATGCAAGGATCAAACCTTTAGTGTAACTATAAAAAAACATAGTGTGTTTATTAGAAATAAACCCAAAATATAAAACAAGAAAACAATAATAGGGAGCAAATAACATAAATGTTACCTCCCACTTTCATTGGATTCCATCTTCTTTGAACAAGAACTTTCAAGTGCTGCTTGCATTTCGATCCTTTCAGAGTCAAAAATCTTCCTGATTTCATAAGGTTAAAAGATGCAAGTCAAAAAATATAGATTTAATTAATATTAGCATATGTGAGAAACAACAAAATGAACACATGCCAAGATTATTAAATTAATTGGAAAATGTAGAAAAATTTTAAATTTTTCCATCACCATAACTATAAATATTTTTCGACATTTTTCACATGTTAGGTTAGGAAAATTCTTGTAATTAGTAAAAATTTTATCACAATACATTCCCCTGTCCTCATGTGTCTTATCCAACTTCCTCAAACCATCGTTAAACTCGTGGTTACAGAAAATATGAAATTATATTTGAAATGTTAAACTATAAAATATTTGTAAATTTTTTAAAATTAATTTTCAGAAGTTTTGCAATGTGTAGAAATAATCCTAATTTTTTTTTTATTTCCTAATTTTTCTTTTTCTAAATTTCCATTTCTTAAATTTTCAACCTACACAAACATGCCTAAATTTCTATTTCTCGTATCTTCAACACGTACAAATAAACTTAAATTTCCATTTCTCGTATTTTCAATATAAACAAATATATTTAAATTTCTATTTTTTAAATTTTCGACGTAAACAAATAAACTTAAATTTTCGTTTCTCAAGATTTCCGATGACATGTCCTTAATTTTTTTTTTTTTTTACATTCTAGTCTTTTTCATTTTCAAACATTTCATTTTCATTTTCATTTTATATTTATTCGTAAATTTTTCGTCTGACATAAATGGGTACGTTACGTTATCCTTAATTTCGAAGAAAAATATTTTTTTAAAAAAAAAAGCGTGACGTAAATGTGTACGTCGGAGTAGGGCGGTGTGTCCGGAACGGTTACGGTCGTTCGAAAAGTGTCAGGTTGGTGGGCGGCAGTAAATGTGCACGCGCGCGGCACGCGCTTCGATTTCGAGATAAAATTTTACGGATTAAATCGGAATTTATTGATGAGCGAGAAATTTTGAATTTTCAATCAATCTTCGCATCTACCGAAAATTTCAAATCTCGCACAAGTTATCGTTTTTTCTATGGTTATTACAATGAGGGGGTTTGTGTAATTTAGAAATTTTAAAAGAGAAAAATTTAAATATTTTTAAATATTTTCATGTATTCCTGTATTCTAGAAAATATGAAAAAATTTTAAATTTTTTATCACTATAAATATTAAATTTTTCATTACCGTAAATATATATTTTTTCCGTCATTTCCTACTTAAAGGCATGTTTCCTACCTAAAGGCATTTTTCCTACCTAAGGACTTATTTGTACATGTCTAAAATATGAGAATCGAAAATTTAAGAAAAAGAAAAGGAAATGGAAATTTTTTAAGATCATGTATGTTGTGAAAATTCTGAAAAATTAATTTAAAATTTATATTTTTTTATAATTTAACATTTCAAATATAATTTCATGTTTTCAAGGAGGTTGAACAAGACACGTAAGGCTAAAAAAATATATCATAATAAAATTTTTACAAATTGCAAGAATCTTTCTAACCCAACCGTTAGGAAATGACGGAAACAAATCATACTAGCTTGTAGTGATGAAAAATTTAAAATTTTTCAAAATTTTTAGGGATGTAAAAACACTTGAAAATTTAGAAATTTTTTAAAATTTTTCTTTTTCAGGATTTCTAATGTACACAAACCTCCTTTATTGAGTTGAAAAAATTCTTACAATTGACGAAAATTTCATTATAACGCATTCCTCTAACCTCATGTGTCTTACTCAACCTTTCCCTTACTAAACTCGTGGCTATATGAAAAATATGGAATTATGTTTGAAATGTTAAAATATAAAATATTTATAATTTTTTTAAAATTAATTTTCTAGAACTTTCGTAATATATACAATTAGTTTTTTTTATTTCTTAATTTTTAATTTTCTTTTCTTTTTTCATTTCTTAAATTTTTATTTCTCACATTTTTGACCTACATAAATGAAGTCTACAACTTTAATCGACATAGTCTACTTATTAAATAAGTCAAAAGTTCCATCACAAAAATGAGAAAATATGTCACCATTGTGCGATGGCCATCACAAAATCTGATATTGTGATGCCCATGACCGTCACACAAAAGTATTTGTGACGGCATGCAGTCACAAAAGATTTTTTAATATATATATTATAATAGATTAATAAACATCAGTAACAATATTTATATATAATATACAGTACATAAAATGATTTTTTTTATACCAGAAATACATGCACATGCATTTACAAAAAAATTTCATTAACAAAGTAAAATTTATCATAAACATGAATATAAATAATTACATATTTAAAAGTACAATATATGTGTTGAATGATAGTCTCGTATCAGATATTTTATTGATAAATATTAAACTTATAATATAGTAAAAAAAAATTTAACTACTTAACTAAATTTTATTAATATATGATATCATTTTTAATATAATATCAAAAAGCATTAGATTGTGGACCCTACGTTTCACTAAAAGTAAAAAAAAATACGTATTATGCACGTATGGAGAGTATTGGATAGGACATCTTACGGATGAAAATTGAATTTATAACGTAGTAAAAAAAAATTTAACTATTTAACTAAATTTTATTAATATATAAGACTACTTTTAATAATACGATCTTTTATAAGTACGATCTCTTAAATAAAACAAAGAATTAACTCAATTAATATTCTTATAATAATCCACTTCTTCTGAAAATATCTACTTATACGTACGTCTAATATATATCGCTGCACTAAAATAATAGTTTTATTTGGCAAACTTTATATTTTAGATGAGTTTGAAGTTTACATTTTAATTAGTACGATTTGTAAGATAAATAAATCTCTTTCTATTTTTCTTTTTAACAGTTATAATAAAAAAATTTACTTTCATTACAGCAGAATTAATGTTGCTTTGCTTTTGCTCCACTGCATGTCATTCTAACAGCAGAATACGTTTGGAAAGAGTTTTAATTAGCTTAAGACGTTACATGAATTTAAAGTTGGAAATTGTAAAACAAATGAAACAGGAGTTAGATAGTAATTAATGTGGTAAAAGTTTATACGTTAGAGTTTATATAGTAATAATGATATGTAAAAGTTTGTATAGAATTTGAGTTGAAGTTTGGGAGACAGTTTCTTACTTTAGGATAATTAAGATCTTTTTACATAATATATATCTTTCTTGTACGTAGTATAGTTAACAAACAAGATGCATTTCATTTTAGTTGTTTTAATCACCAAAATTAGTTTGATCACATTAGGCTATGATCTCATTTATTAATAGAGCTTCAGTTTTAGTTTTTGCTCTAACAAGTACTTTAAAAAGTTAAAATTAATTAAGAGTAGTTTCGTAAATGATGTTAAAGTTATATAGTAAATTATAAGATAAAAATTTATATAATGTTAAAGATGTATAAAATTTATGTAAAGTTAAAACTGACTACACAAATAGGCTCTAAGGCCTAATTAAAAAAAACAGAAGGATATATCATATATGCTGCACTTATGAAAATGATGGGTGAGATGACTTTTATGAAAGCCAAAGCTAGAAAAAGAAAAATAATTTTTTTCATCATTAACAAATAAGCACGTGGTTTGTGAAATCTTAGGGGTGAAATTTCTTCTGAAAAATTGAGAAATTTTTTTTAGTATTTGTTTACTTGAAAAATAAAAAAATATTTTTCCTATTTGTATCATATATTTACATAATGTGAAAAAAAATTTCAAACCACAAATCCTCTAGAAATGTTTTTCCCAACCTCTCCTCTCTATCTCTCATGCACATCTTACACAATCTCTCAACTTTCATCAATCTAATTTTTACATTTTTTTGATATCATTTTTGATATAGGTTGTTGATTACTATTATTTATTAATTAAGTATATTGTTATCAAATAGATACATCATGCATCTATAATTATTTATTTTTCAATATATATATAGTACATTATTTGTTAAGTTATAATTTTTATACTGAAACTTTTAAATAAAGTATATGAAAATGTATTTCTCTCAAAAAAAATTATGATTGAAGTATTTTATAAATGTATTGATACATTTGAATTGTATAACATTATGTAGTTCATTTATTATATAATATTTGGTAATTTTTATATTATTATATAATTTTATGATGTATCATAAATTTTTTTTCATTTTCTATCAATTGTACAGACACAAAAAATATTTTCCTTAATGTGAACAAATGCTAAGAAATTTTTTTCCATATTTGTATTGAAAACTATTTTCTAGATTTGTCAGATTTTCTAGTAAACAATTTTCTAAGTGCACAAATAAACCTTTATTTTTCACAATTGCGTAGATGATTTTGAAATTTAAGATGAATTTGTGTTTTCATAAATGATGTGAAATTGTAGATAATAATAGTTCAAAATTTTCGTAATTTTTTATTATTTTCAAAAGTACAAATTCTCATGGAAGCTTGTCTCGGTTTTCAATTTGTATAAGTTGATATTAGACTTGAAAATGATGATGTTAATTAACGATTGAAAAATAGTATCACACATATAAATATAGAAATTTCTTATTTTTAAATGCATTGTGTATGATATCCTAGACTTCACGAACTATGAAATTGTAAGAATTATAGGGTTTAGGCAACACATAATTGATAGATATTTAAAGAATTGGTAGACTATCTTTATAATATATAAAAAACATTTGAAGGTCTGTTTGTACTTATAGAATCTATGAGAATTGAATTGAAATAAATTCAATTCCCATGAATCACTTATTTATGTTAGTAGAATTGAATTCAATTCATTTCTGCCTGTTTACTCTTCAGTTCAGGACAGAAATAAAATTCAAACTCATGAGGTATGAATTGTTTGAAATTTAACCAACTCGAATTTCCTCACTCGCTTACGTTCGACTACCAAAATTTCTTTTTTCTTTCAATTCCGAGAAGTGCACAAATACCTCTACAATGAATTTATTTCTACCTAATTTGATTCTGTTCAAAAAATAAATTCTTATTAATTCATTTTTGATCAATTCTACGTGCACAAACGCATTGTCAATTGATTTCTAGATGTGAGAATTTTAATAGTCTCACATTCAATTCTATTGTCTTTTCTTCCTCCACCAACCTGCCACTCTCTTATTCACCTCTCTAGCCTCCTTTCCACCAATTAACCTGCTCTACCCTCTCTATGAGCAGCTAATTGTGTATTTTATCTTATTAAAATCAATTAACTAACGAGAAAAAGTTTATAAGTGGTATAGAGATCTTAATTTCATTTATCATTTTTGATGTAAAACTATTTTTTCCAACACCAACCCTCTCCTTATGATTGGAAATTAATTAAAATTGATCACAACATTAATTACACAATTCTCTCATGAAAAGCAAAAAGATTTGAACAACAAACCATGTCAAATATGTCATTAATGTGTGATGATCCATTTCAGCCCAGCAATTAATAATTTTTTTTTGATGGAGTACTACTAAACTATACATAATTATGGAAATATATAATTAATTGTCACATATATACTAGTATCATTACACCTTGATCCTTTGTAATTGGAAACTGCTATGACATTTTGTATTTTGGAGTTTTGTGTATGGGAGATGACTCATAATATGAGTTGCCATTTAAGGTCTTGTTTGAGGTTAACTTCAATTTACTCTCAAAATTACTTTCAAAGTCATTATTATTATACAAATTACAACATATATATAAACTTCTATTACCTTAATTATTATACAACTTCAACTCTATTCATGAAATTAATTCTAACTTCAACTTTATCTAACTCATGAAGTTGACTAGAGTTAGCTCCAAACAAGATCTAAAATAATGTTGTAACCCAAAAATGTTCAACTAAATTTTAATGGACAATTATTGACCCTAAACCCTAATCTCTATCAAACATATTAGTCATATGCCAACTCTTTTCTTGCTTTATGCAAACTTAAAACATATTTCGATTCAAACTAAAAAAAACTGCTAATGAAAAAAGGGTCTAAGTTTTGCAGCTTTAATGAAAACATCAGCTTATTTTCATGTATCGGATAATTGGATCTAAATCAGCATTAACAAACAAAACCTTAGTGTTTTTTTTTTCCCATTTAACATTTCTAGTTCAAATTAGAACATTTTTGAACTGCATGCATATAAACAATATGTTTGACAACGATTATTTAAAAAAATACTGACATGTTTGATGAAGAACATGATTATTTGCATATATATGAACATGCATGAACTTAATTGGGATTTGCAGAACATGATTATTTCATGAAAATAATCGTATTGTTCATGATTTTGAATCGAAATATGTATGTTTGGAGTAGTATAGCCATATGCTGACATTTTAGATAATACAACGATCGTTTTCATGTTAAATAATTCATGATTTTGAATGTAAAAGAAAATACAACTCCAAACATATATTTTGCAAATCTCAAGTTCAGAAAAGGGTAAAATCATGCTGATCTACTCTGTAAGATTTTTTGAATATATCCTTCAATACTTAAAAAGTACGCATCTGCAGAACATTTAAGTCCAGATCTATTGCCAAATAAAAATATTTTCATTATCAAAGACTACATATATATATATATATACATATTATAACACTCATATCTGTCTATCTATCTATATATATATATATACACACACATATATACACACACGTATATATATATATATGCCAGTCTGCATCAGTTTAATTACAAAATGATATGTGGGCAATCATGTGATATTATGGTTGCATTTATTATAGAAATTTTCAGTTATGTTTACTATACATTGCAATAATGCATAATGAATTGAATAAACAGTTAGAAGATGTGTAATAAATTATAAGATGATAATTTATATAATAATAATAATAATAATATATAAAAACTCTCGTGATGAAAAATTTCCTCACCAAACGAACCTTGTGATCCATCGCTGCTGCGGTGTTCTCATGAGGAATCCAATACATTGGATGTAGTAAATTAAAAGGTCATCTCATGGATCATTTACAGATGCAAACAGGTTTGAGATGGCCTTGGAGTTTCAAAAACAAAAAAAATGTAGTGACGCAGTAAGTGAATAACCTTATATTTTAGCGTTTGTTTGTTTAACAGTATTTATTATGTATTTTTATTTTTTATTATATATATATCTCAATTGTATATAATAATATTTATCAAATATCTTTAACATTTTACTTTAAAAATACCATACTAAAAATTTACATTATAAATTGTATAATTTCTTAAAAAATATGAACTTCACCTTAGCTACCTAATTCTACCTCTTAGAGTGTGTTTGTTGTAGATATAGAATTAAGTGACGTGAAGTTCATATTTTTTAAAATATTACATAATTTACGATGTAAGTATTTTAATATGATTTTTAGGTAATGTTTGTTAATGAGGTGAGATGAAGTTTATGGTAGAATAAGATAAATAAATAATAATTGTAGTAGTAATTTCTTTTACTATAACATTAAAAGTAAAATTCTGAAAATACTTTCACCACACATAATTGAAATAAATAAAATAAAATATACAATTTCAATCGTAGCAAAAAATATTTGTTGTATACCAATATATTAAAGAAATTGTTACTGTTTCTGTAACTATCGTTACTTATTTCGTAGTCGTAACGTAATAAATAGAAAAAGTATTAAAAACGACGTATGATTTACCGATAATTCACAATGATTATGACATGAGATTTTTTGCGTATGCATTTTCTATATTACAGAAAGTTACCTGCAGAAACTTCGATATTTATTATTAAATAAATAATTTTCGATGAAGGTAAAATTAGAATATGGATATGTTGATAAAATAAAATTCGTTTATATCATGTTAATGTAAAATATTTATTTATAATAAATATTTGTTGTATACCAATGTATTAATTCAAATTTTTACTATTTCTGAAACTATGGTTACTTATTTCGTAGTTGTAACACGTCAAAAGTTAAAAATATTAACAACGAAACATGATTTACCAACATTAAATCGATTTTTACTTTTCTGTAACTATCATTACCTATTTCGTAGTTGTAACGCAAACATAGAAAAAATATTAACAAAACATGATTTAATGATACGATAATTCACTGTAACATAAAATTTTTTGTATATGCATTTTCTATTATTATGTTACAAACAAATTTCTACATAAATTTTATTATATGATATTTAATAATAAATAAATAATTATCAATGGTAAAATTAGAATATATATATATTTATTTGATGACACGTAAATGGGTGATTTTTTTTAATTTCCACATTGGGTTTCGTGTGAGGTAGAATTGTGACATCTCACTGTACTCTACTCGGCTTAATTCGCAAATAGGACCTTAGTGTAAAATGTTAAAATTATTTGATAAATGTTATAATAGATATAATGAAAAATACTTAATTAAACAATGCCTTAACTTCTTGTGCGTTTTGTTCTCACTGTCTACTTTCTTTTGAGGTTCACATTTTTTAAACAATATCTTACACAATTTACAATATAAGTATTTTAATTGATATTTTTTTTTAGTATAAAATGTTAAAGTTGTTCAAAGTACATTTGTTTAAGCGATAAAAGTAGGTAATGCGAGATTCACATTGTTTTAAAAAGTATAAGATTTATGATGTAAGTGTTTTGATATAATTTTTTAATTAATATAAAATATTAAAATTATTTGATAAATATTACTGTATCGTATATAATGAAAAACAGAAATACATAGTAATTACCTTACAAATAAATAAAGTATTGATAAATATATAATGATATATTATATATCATTATAATATATAATAAAAAATAAAAATATATAATAAAAAACTTGTAAACAAAAAAGACATTAACTTCTTGTGTGACTTTCCTTTTTCTCTCTCTCCTTTCTCGTGGAAAAATAGGGGAAAAAGGTCAGATATATCAGAGGCCACCACTTCAAGCACAGTGGCCACTACTTATTTAGCAAAGATTCTCCACCTTGTTTAGTCAAACAAAATCTATAATGAGGTCGATTAAAATCAGCAGAACTTTATCATTATCGAGAGAGAGGAGGGACTTGTGGATTTGGATCTATTCTCTACGGCCCTGCACTGAAACCCATGGCCTAGAAAGACTTGCTGTGATGTACGTACACATACGTAGGAACACATATTTTTGTCTCCGTTGGTACAATACTGCTGCCGTTTTTAAAACAGAGGGCAGTGGCAGTGCAGCAGTGGAAGCATGAGGTGAGATGTTTACAGCAAAGCACACCCCTCCTCCCCATCGCCTCCCCACCCCCCCCCCCCCCACTCTCTCTCCCTCTCTCTTTCTCTGTCAACCTCTATCTATCTTTGATCTTTCCTACTCTCTGTATCTTTCTATCTCCATCTCTATCACCATCACCAGTGGTTCTCTCTGAGTACATGTTTTTGTGTATAATCTGACCATGGCATTGCAGCAGCAGTGGCAGCAGCAGTGGCAGCAGAAGAAGAAGAGAGAGAGAGAGAGAGAGAGAGAGAGAGAGAGAGAGAGAGGGGAGCAGGTGCACGGAGACAGCAGCCACCACACCCTGGCCGGCGTTTCAACTCCGTCGATCGGAATTAATGGTGGGTTCAGGTGCGACCACATCATGACAAGAGTATACATGTCTTTTAAATTTAAGTTTCGTTTACTTATCAGTATTTTTATTTTCAGAATAATTCTTATTTTTATAATATCATTTTTATTATTTTAATTTAAAAAATTATTTACTGAGAATTATTCTAAAAAAGCACTTTTGCTCACTTCAAGATTAACGAATGAGGATAGGTGAATGTATCTTCAGTAATAAAGTTTTTTAATTATATTTATTATACATCGTAATAATATATAATAAATTAATTAAATAATAATAAAATATATAGTAAATTATGAAGTAAAAATTTATATGCATAAAAATTTACGAATTTGCACTACCTTGGACGACATTAAGTGAATCTAAAGTTCACTTTTTTAAAATTGACATGATTCTCAAAGTAAGAAAATTTCTTTATATTTCTTTTACTGCAGTAAAAAAATTTATTCTTATTACACTGTTTGTTAAAATACATACTCTACGTAATAAAAATCTTTACAAATCATCTTATCAAACAAAAAATCAATAACCTAATCTTTTATACGTTATTATTACCATATGAATTCTTACCTATAAATTTTGATCATATAACTTATTATAAAATTCAATTCTATTTATTGAATTTCATTGCTACTTTGTAATTTTCAAAATTAGAATATCTTGTTATCAAATGAAATCTACATATTCAAGTGCAAATTAAACTAGAAATTAAATAATACACAAACACGGATTCACAAATCTCTGATCCATGGGTCGATGCTGGACGACGGACCCCATCGTCCAAAGAACATACTCTGCAGGTGTAATTTGCTTCTTTAAAGCATCCCTTGGTAGTCCCGTTCCCAACCAAAATACCCCAGTATTAATTCATTGCCGACCACCACTATTCATATATATATATATATATATATAAAGGGAAAAATGGCTCACAATTACAGAAGTCAATTTTGTAAGTGACTATTGAATGAAAGTTAGACGACGGAGAGAGAGTGATAGAAAAAGCAGAGAGAGTGTGAAAAAAAATCTTCCCACCATTGTCACTCATGCAAAAAACCTGTGATTTCTCTTCTCAAAATAGTCCTTTTATTTTAACACAAAAAGAAAATCACATTTCACCTGTGATTCATTTTCCCAATCGAAATTATTAATTACCTTAAGTATTTCAGTACATGGTACAAAGTAAAATATGTTTAATCTGAAATGTATGGATTGAACAACAAATGTATGGATAAAATGAAACCACACTTTTAATTAAAAAATCAACTATTCGAATTTTCAAAAGCTAATGAATTATAAGTCGATCGACATTCTACAGACTGGTTACAAACTTAATGCTACCGTTATGTTACGAACTTAATGCTAAATTATTTAGGGGACGTAGACTCTACAGGCACGATTGTAAGTCGATTAACGGGTGAAATTTGGTACACAGCAGTTGGCCTGCAAGCTGGTACACGACCTCGGCTACCGGTTCCCCGGCTCCCTCCCGGGCGGTAAAACTTGTTATCACCCCCACTCAGTCAAGTTTAGGTTTTGGGTAAGCACACGGCAGCTGGCTCGCAAGCTGGTACACGCCCCCGGCTATTGGTTCGCCAACTCCAAAACTCCTTATCACCCCTCACTCAATCGTTAAATCCATTTATATAGTCTCAGGTCTTTTAACATAAATATCCGAAGGATATCTAGAGTTATACCCTTAAAACACTTAAGTACTATTCTTAACTTAAAAATTGAATTTCACGTGTTTAACTTAAAAATCTCACATGCCTTGCTAAAACACTGATCATTTATGCTTAAAGTTATAGTTCTTTAGTTAAAATGCCGACACGATTCACACGTGTACTTTAAAACACACACGCCTGACTTAAAAATCACGTGTTCATGTTAAAACGCCAGTCTTTTAATATAATCGTCCGGTCTTTTAACACAAAACGCCTAAGTACTATTCTTAACTTAAAAATTAAATTTCACGTGTTTAACTTAAAAATCTCACGTGTCTTGCTAAAACACTGATCATTTATGCTTAAAGTTATAGTTCTTTAGTTAAAACGCCGACACGATTCACACGTGTACTTTAAAACGCACACGCCTAACTTAAAAATCACGTGTTCATGTTAAAACGCTGGTCTTTTAATATAATCGTCCGGTCTTTTAACACAAAACGCCTAAGTACTATTCTTAACTTAAAAATTGAATTTCACGTGTTTAACTTAAAATTTTCACGTGCCTTGCTAAAATACCGATCATTTATGCTTAAAGTTACGGTTCTTTAATTAAAACACTGACACTATTCACACGTGCACTTTAAAATGCACATGCATGACTTAAAAAATCACGTGTTCATGTTAAAACACCAGTCTTTTAATACAATCGTCCGGTCTTTTAACACAAAACACCGATTTTTTCATCACATGTGAACTTAAACTTTCACATGATGAAAGATTGTAGGATGTAACTTATGAACTTAAACACTATTCTTTCAGGTTCCTGCCACATATGCTTGTAAAATTATACGATATAACTTAATTAATGTTTAATCATAATTTGATGGTAATTTAAAAGTCGTAATTATATTTTCTAATTATCTATTTAGTTATTAATTGAACATAACTGGAAATATTGAACTTAATGCTAAATTATTTAACACACTAGGTAATCAAAATCTTTTTTAATTCAAAATTAATTAATTAAAAATCAAATCCACCCTAATATTTTCATTAAGGATTTTACAAATTATAAGAATATTTCACAAATAAATTGAAGATAGATTTAATAATTAAATTAATTAATTAAAAATATAAAATACAAAACCACACAAATATTTTATCACTTCATCAAAAATTTTAAGTCATTGATTTAAATAATTTATTAATCACTTACTCCAACATATTAAAATAATAGATTAACGCATATGTTTAATTAAGTACGTAAAAAATCTTAATCACTGTATTTGTAATTAATAAATAATTAATTAAAATTCATAAGTTAATTAATGTAGATGCACTAGGTGGAATTTTAAAATTAAGGGAGAGAGAGTATACACATATTTTTAGATGAATAGAGAATGTGTATTTTTAAATTTCACATGTAAAAGAGAAAGTAACTTTTAAGTTACGTAAATTTCACCTATCAATTTTACAATCGATGGACATCTATAAAACTAACTTCTACAAGCGCCTACAGAACTCGTGCCCTCGTATATAAAACCTACTTGTGTTTACATACATATGTATATAGTTCAGGATTTATTCAAAATGTTTAAGATTAGATCTAATAAGTACTTTGATATCACTTAGGCATCGGTCATTTTTCTATTCTCTAATCAACTCCTTTAATTATCAAAATACATTTTTCTCTCTTCTCGTCTCAAAATCATTCATTTAAAAATTATTTTTTTTCACTTTACAAGTAGAAAAGTAAGATTGGTAATTGACGATCTCTTAAAATTTTAAAAATTTTATCATAGATTTAATGCTGAAGATTTAAGCTTCATTTGATACAACTCCTACCTTAATTAAAAATCACTTCTAACATAATAATGATGTAAGGATTCTTAAGACAACTTCATCATGTTTAATTTTGTAGATAAAATTTTTCCTTGTTTGATACAAGAAATATTTTTTTTCTGCTGCTAAGGTTGGTAATGCTGCTGCCAAATGAAACCTCGGAAAAAAATTGATAGAGCGAAATGTGATCACAAACCAGATCCGATACAACGAGGAGTAGTACAGAGAGCTGCATTGGTGATGATGATGTTGTTGGGATGGGTGGATTGATCGCACGCCATGAAGACGGAGGACATGCGGGTGGCGCCGGCGAGGTCGGAGGAGGAGGAGGAGGAGGAGGCGGCCGCGGAGGAGAAGGTGGCCGGCATGGTCGACAGGGGTATTTGGAGCTTGTGCTTGCATGCATGACAGGTGATCTGGCGGAGGATGGCGTCGATTTGGCGCACGGCTTGGGCACGCAGCATCTGGGCTTTCGCGAGCTCCGCCTGCGCTTGCTGCCGGAGCCGCTTTGCGTCGGCGAATTCTTGCTCGGCGAGCTCCATGTGCCGCTTGGCCTCCCTTCGGACGTGGTCGGCCATCGCCAGCTTCTCCCTCCCCTCGTCGCGGATGTGGTTCTTGGCAAAGGTGGGGGAGCCGATGGAGAGGTGGAGATCGGTGTCGTCGGAGGTCGGGGAGGGGGTGGCGGCGGAGAGGGACGGCGGTGCTTGAGCGGAGGGAATGATGGGTAGGAGTTGGAGCTCGAAGCTGTGGTTGTGGTTATTATGATTAGGGACGTCGGACGGGGCGGTGGGGTTGGATGGTTGGTAGATTCCGACGCCGGCGCCGGCGCCGACAAAGTTGGTGTCACTGAGTGGGCTGGGGCTGGAGGCCGTGCGCGAGAGGCTTGCCGCCGGAGGCGTTTGCAGGTCCGCCGTGCCACCAGTGCCGGCGTTATTGCAAGCGTCTTGGTGTTCTATGAAGCTCTCCACTCTGAAAATTCACAGCATTTCAAAACTAAAAAAATAAAAAATAACAATTTTTCTTGGTTAAACTTTTCTTTCTAAATCTTACTCAGAGATTCTCCAGATAACTTTCTATCTCATTTTAAAAAAGTACATTTATTTTTTTATTTGATACAAGAAGTATTTTTTTAAAATTTTAAAATTGATAACATTACTATTAAAGACTTTATTTAATATGATTCTTATTTAAATTAAAAATCACCTCTAACTTAATATATATAATTTTTTTAAAAGAAGATGTTCAAAGGATGTTTAATACAAAAAATTAAAAAAATTCTTTTTTCTTACATCTAGACCTGAAAAAGTTGATATCAAGTGAAGTCTTAAACTTGTTTTGTATACGATTAAAATAAGTTAAAATCGAATCAAGTAAATAATTAATTACCTGGAGAAGACACGGCCGCAGTCGCAGGAATGGCCGCGGGAGCCGCAGGTCTTGAGATGAGCTTTGTAATCAGATTGAACGGCGTAGGCCTTGGAGCATCTGGCGCAGGCCCACTGCTTGTGGCTGCTGTGCTTCCGGCGGAAGTGCTTCTTGATGCCGACGAGGTCGCCGAGGGCGTGGGAAGGATGGTGGTGGAGGCAGGTTGGCTCCGGGCAGACGAAAACCCTCTTCCTCACCTCCGGCGAGTCCCTCTTCAGCAGCTTCCACGGCACCTTGTGCCTCCTCCGGTGCATCTGCAGATTCTGGTCCCGCTGAAACCCTTGGTTGCAGATCTCGCACACGTACCGGTCGGACTCCAGCAGAGCCTTGGGGGACAAGGACACCACCTCCGCATCTGGGTCTGTGCATATCACCATTAATCAACCTCGCTCGCTCACCTCTAGCTAGCTCGATCTTACCACGATCGACGTACCTGGAGTGCCGGCTGGCCTTCTCTTCCTCCTGTTGTGGCTGGCGTCGTTAGCGACGTCCCAGCCCCGGTGGTGCTGCAGCTGCTTGTTGTTGTCATCCTCTCCGGCGAGGGGTGGAAGCATGATGGTTGCTGCCGAGCTGGGTCCGAACATGGATGATTACTATAGTGGTAGTGTATATATATTATATATGGATAAAGATGTGATCTTTCCTCTTCCGATACTCTTCTTGGCGGCCTGCTGATCGATTAATAGCTCAGAGGAATGGTGGGCGGTGGTGGCGACGGACGACGGCCGTGGAGGTGAGACAGTAAGAACCCAAGGAGGGGTAAAAGAGCTTCCTTTCTCTCTCTACCTATCTCTCTCTCAATCAACCTTACTTGCTTGTATCATATGTTTGTCTCGTACCCACAGATGGGCATGAATGTGAAGAAGGGAGCAAATTAAAAGCATTTGCTTCCCCCTGTACGTCCTTCTGACCTTTCTTTGTCTGCAGATCAGTGATCACTGATCTCAAACCCTTTATATTCTACTCATCACCTTCCTTTCCTTTGTTTGTCATACACCTAGCTAGATTCTATTTGTTTAATTAAGTTCTTAGAGTTTCAGCTTCAATTTCATACAAATTTTCGTATATATCGTATAAATTCTTGTATATAAATTTTTATTATATAATTTATTATATAACTTTAATACTATTTATTTTATTACTCTCAATTCTAATTTTCAGTAGATGTTGATATTGACTTTATAGTAGATAAAATCAAAAACAAAGAAACCACTGCATCACCTTTAATTTTTGGTGACTTTCAGGGCATTGATAGATCTTTCACCTATTTGATGCTCTCATCCTTTCATTACAACCACCCCTTCATTGCCTCTTTTCCATTAGATGAAGGCATAAGCAATTTGATGTATAATCAATGCATACCATTCACTTCAATATGTATATTCCTTACCATATATATGTATATGTATCCATATATTATATATATATATATACATGAGTCCGTAGGTTTTGTAGGTGCCTATGAAACCTATTTCTATAGTTGGGTTTTAAAAGAAACACACTTTCTCTTCATTCAACGAACTAATTTCATTAAGTTAAGCTTCATCCAACGCAATTCGTGACCTGAACATTCATTCAACGAACTTACTCTGTTAACTGTGCACTTAACCTCTTTTTTTTTACTCACTCCACTTTTCCCTTCATAGATCTTTACCATCTGCACTTAATCTAATGTCCACTTACAAAAATAGCTTCTGTAGATATCTATAGAGTCATTTTTGCTTATATATATATATATAATATCATGAAGAACTAGCTCATTATTTGTAGGTAGTTGAAGTTTTCACTTCAAAATAAAAAAAGTGTGAGTTTAATATTTTTTTTAAAAGATGTTGATTATATATCATCATAAAAGAATGTGAGATATTTGACACATGCATATATATACCTTGAAGTGCTATGTGAGGAGACCAAACCCATATGTTGGAATAGTGTTGGAGCACCTTGTTTGAACAGTGTAAAGGAGGTCACTTATTGGCTTAAGGACTTGTTACAAGTGAAAGTATTGGAATAGTTTTACGTAAAGTATAATGTAGTGAACTTTAATCTTTATATATATTGTGAAAGACTCTCCTCATAATTAATTAAAATTCACTACATTACACTTGATGTGAGATTATTTTAATACCATACACTAATCATGTGCACCCAACCACTCCAAGCAAAAGCTAACAAAAAATAAAGTGAAGAGGGTTGGGGTTGGGGAAGAGGAGGGCATGGTGTGGGTGAGTGAATGACCCTCCTTTAGTGGTGTGGGCCTTTACCAGTTAATTAATCCTGTCTTCCATTTTCTTTTGCTTATTTCAGGAGTTTTGATTTGATGAAGTGGTTTGTATATATATATATATATATATATATATGTATATGTAGGGTGAAGAGAAAGGAAGAAAGAGTCCATTGCCAACATCTATGTATGTATGTATATATATATAATAAGCCTCGTCAGCTTGAAGTGAAAGTTGATGTGCCACAAGTCTCACCATCACAATCTTTTTCTTTGTTTTGTTTTTTCAACCCCAACCCCAATAACCCAATTTGGCAGTTTGCTAAAAATATATAGCAACATTAATGGCTTCCAACCATGTGGTACCTTGGGATTTTCATCAAGAATTGCCATGATCAGTAGTGGGGAATTAGCACCACATTTTTCCACTTTCACGATGGAGGTAGTTTGGTGTTGAATTATATAGTCTCACGTTGAAAAAATGTGGCGAAACAAGATTCTTATAATATCAATTATGAATTTTTTCTTACTAATTAATTAATTTTAGTAAGATGAATCTCATTATTCGAAAGTCATGTACATTGATTACAACATATTTTGTACTTTATTTGAATACATCCTTCTAGCTTTCAATAAATTAAAGCAAAGAGATCGAGTAGGGAGAAGAGATTGTTTGATTTACCCACATTTGACCTATTAAATTTCATATATATATAATTTAACAAATATATATTTAGGATCATTAAAGAATATATATCAAAAGGACAGGCTATGGAAAAATACCAAAGAATCTTTATGAAAGAAAATGTCAAAGTAGGTGAAGGAAAAATATGTACTTATCCAATGGATAACTTGCATGCACTGAATTTTTAGAGTAATTAAAGTGGTGAAAATTTATATGTTAGAATTTATATAGTAATATGACATTGAAAATGATTTTAAAAGTTAACATCAAACAAAGTTCAAATTAACACCAATAGTAATCTCTCATAATTAGACAGTAGTAGTTGGTTTTGTTTCTTTGTTATCAATAGATGATCACCATCTTTATCATTATTTTTCCAATTAAGTTCTAGAAGAAAGTGGCAAGTTTTGATTTGAATAACAAAGCCCTCAAAATTTATATATAAATTTTGCAGATATTTGAATAACAAATTAAACCCTTAAATCTTAAACTTTAAACCTTATAGTCTATTACTAATTAACTTTACAGATATCATCATCTATTATGTTAATTAATAGGTTAGGAATGATACATCTGAATGATTAATTATACCATATGTGCTAGATAGAAATGCTTTAATTCTAAATATTTATCAATAAAATACTATTCTGCTTATTTAAATAAATGTACGAATAAAAATAATGCTTGTATTAATTCCTTTAATTTAGTTTAACCCCCTTAATATATTTAAATGACCTAAAAAATGATCAAATTTATCTTAACAAAATGTTTGCTTTATCAGGTAATTTTTAATCCAGTCGAATTAAGATCAAGTAGTGTTACAAAAATATATAGGTCACAACCCAATTCATCTTTTTAACATAAAATTCAAAAGCATCAAAACAAGTGGAATATATTCAAATAAAACTTATACAAAAGTCATATATTAGAAATTCCCATGATGTCACTGATGATAAGCATTTAAGATTTAAAATTTATGATTTATGATTAGAAATATTATAGATGTTCATACTATGATTTAAATATGTTAACTTAAAATTAATCAATAGTGTGAAACAAACATAAATGTCTCAATTAGTATTTAAAAAAAAAAATTGACGATTAATAAATGCCACCTACCATGAATTAATATTTCTCAATTAATATTCTAACGATTAAAAGATTTCTTATTAAATTTATGACTTCAAATTCAAAACTTCACTAATATATTAGAATTATCTTAAAATAATAATTTCCAAAAAACACCACAACCCAGTTAAGAAGGAAAAAAAAACAAAAAAAATCGATATATATGGGTACGATTAAAGAAAACGTACTAAAATTAATTTCAGGAATTAGATAAAATTAAAAATAAAGTTAATTTTATAAATAAAATTAAAATTACATAATAATTAAAATGATAAAAAAATTTATATTAAAATACATACAATAATAGTAACGTTAAGAATAAGTTTGTACACGCAAAATTCATTAGAAATGAATTAATGAGAATTCATTTCTTAATTCATTTCTTGAGTAAAATTGAATTAAGCAGAAATGAATTCAATGTAAAAATATTTGTACACTATTTAGAATTAAACAAAACAAAAAATTATGACCGCCAAATAGAAGTAAGCGAGAAAGTTCGAACTAACTAAATTCCTAACAATTCACGAGTTTAAACTTCATTTCTGTCTTAAACTGAAGAGTGAATAATATCAACAGAAATGAATTAAATTTAATTCAATAACACAAATAAGTAATCAATGAAAATTAAATTTAATGAATTCTATAGATATAAACAAACTTTAAGAATGATTTTAAAAAATCCCAAACGAGACCCATATGTACGCGATCAGGACCGTAACGTCACGTGTTTGGTGGCATTCAATCAATACTTTACACCTGGTCCTGTTCGTTTGGTCCATGTTTCATAAATGGTGTGCGGACAAATTTTGATCAACATGCTCATGTCCCCAGCCCATCGTCTCACTTTCTTGTGGAATATATGCTGCAGTAGTAGTGAACATATATATGCATACAATGTTATAATAATCTTACATCGAATGTGATGTAATAAACCATCATCTTTGTATTGTGAAAAATCTTGCAAGAAGAAGAAGAAGACAGTAGTAGCAATATTAGTGGCAGTAGATGAGGAGAGATATGTACAATAAGAAGATGATGATGGTAATAAGAATATCAAGAGAAGCAGTAAAAGTGGTAGTAGGAAGCGGTAGATGAGGAGAGATATGTACAATAAGAAGATGATGATGGTAATAAGAATATCAAGAGAAGCAGTAAAAGTAGTAGTAGGAGAAGAAGAAAAAGAAAATAGTAATAGCAGTACAAGCAACAGTATACTTAACATATAGAAATCAAGACAAATTAATAAAATACTCTTGGATGGTGATCTTACAGAAAATAGTAACAGCAGAGCAAGGGTAGGACCACTACATTGGATGCTCTATTTCTGCCTGCCCTCCCCAACCCTCTTCACTTTTCATCACCTGTTTTTAGTCATCGATCTAACAGTCAAATATATGATTAGAAGAATGAAGTAATTATATGATATGAACTTGCGGCTACCCACATGCTTGGGACATATATATATATATATATATATAACAGAAAAAATTAACCAAAACAAATAGCAATATATTAAGGGTGTATTTGGAAACAGTGTTTTTCAACTTCGAAAGTTACATGGAGCTGAAACTGGAACTAAAAGAAGCTAAAAATAAACGAAGCCTAAGTGACTGATGAGATGCAGATCACTTCTAACTCAAAATAATTGATCGTGAATGAAGAGATGTATCTTGATACAGACACGCGATTTAATTTGTGCCTTGGATTTCAGATTACAGATCAAGGTGATGGCCATGTGCCCACCTAAAAAATGTTGATTTCATGGATGCAGAAGTTACTTTAGTTAACATCACATATATCCTAAGATTACTTGCCATATATACCAATCAAGACACACATGCATCTTATTCATTGTCAAAATTTACATATACATGCACTTTTATAGAATTATTAAGCTAATTGTAATTAACTTAGTTGGCTGAGAACAATAGGTAGCTTTCCACAAGGCTCAAGTCTTAGTGAATGCAAAACCAAAACTACTACCATTGTCACGAATCAATTATATAATCATAAGATTACATGAAAATCAATTATATAAGTTCAATCATATTTAATTGGTTGAATTAATGGTGCCCCAAGGAACTCATTCTTGTATAATCAAAATTTAATATGGAATTAATTATTATAAATTTATGATAAGAACACAAATATTAACTATAACCTAATTTAATTACATCATATTACATTACATATATATTGATTACCATCAACCAAATGAAGTAAACATGATCTTTTTTTAAGTCAGCATTAATCAATCCCATCTATATATTAATGCAATGGGACCATACAGATCCAAAGTAGATGGTTCTGCTTGCAATCATGCAGCAGGTAACTAACTAGCTTTCTACTTGAACAAGGGATATGTATGCATGTGGAAAGGTTGGGCATATATACATATTTGTATGTATGTATATATATACACACATGTATGTATATATATATGCATACATGACAAGTCTGCATCAGAAGTTTAACACAAAAAAAGGGTCAGAATTCAGAAATCGGAAGCATCCATCTATGTATACATGCATGGCTCCTACCCAAGTGGGGAGTTTGATTGATATGGTAGATATGAGGAAAAGGGGGGTGGGCACCTCTTTCCCCTTCTTTTCTTATGCTTTCTTCTTTTATACAATCTGTCATCACCCTACCCCCTTTTTTCCCTTCTTTTGGTTGGCAGGTCCCTTTTGGGGGCTCACCCACCAGTCCATGTGCTGTTCCCATGGCCTTTGCTCTCTGCAACTCAGCATTTCATATGCAAGACAAAAAAGAGGATCAATGAAAGGGTAAAGGAAAGGTGTGTAGTGGTGTTGTTGGAAGAGAAATGGAATCAAATGCGCGTGCCCCCCATGTTACCTGGCCTCATAAACCTTCTATGGATCAGCAATTAATGTATAACACTCTGATGGATGTGATCAAAACCTTCTAGAGGGCTTGAACAAATTGTTAACACTACAAGTCATTATTATTGAAGAGGTGTGTTGTGTGAGTGGGGGTGCATGGGGGATTGAGATCATGGATCCACCACCTCCCCCCCCTGTAGAAGAAGAGCATATATCTATCTATAGCTCTCACTCATCACTGGGTTCTCGATCTCCTTTTCTGTGATGGCATGTATGCAATGAAAAGCTTAGCTTTAGGTCCCAAAGGAGCTGGCCATGTGAAGCCTACCCACACGAACACAGATCAAAAAATCTTTGAACCTCTGGTGCATCTGTTCCAACCTCCCCCCACACACACACACCCCTTTGGGAAAAGGTGGTCTACCTTGCTGAGTGCCCCTCCCATGGCTTCTACTGCCTTCTTCACTTGAAAACAAAAGGTTCTCTCTACCTGTGGCCCATTGGGTGGATGGAAAGAAGGAAGAAAGGAATGAAGCAAGAAGGAAGGAAGGAAGGAGAAGTGACTGTAGACCTACCCTTCCATTCTCCTCGAGGGCATCTGCTGGCCTGCCTTTTAGGGCACCTTTTTGCAATATGTGATTGGATTTCTGTAAAAAAGCACAATAATATGTTGAGGCTAAAGTTTCAAGAGCTGCAGCTAGCACTCCTTTCCACCAATTTAGAAGGTCACCAGCTTTGGTTTCTTCTTCTTCTTCTTCTTATTAATCATCATCTTCTTCTTCTGCAGCACCACTGTGACCATCATCTCTCTGCAACCTCAAAATTCAAATACACATCTTACCATCCAAAAGGACTAGCTATTTGTGTAGAAACCCCTCCTCTATGGGGGACCTGGGCTCCATCCAACTTCTTCATTTGGGCTTTCTCATTTGTACAGGGCCTCCTGGCCCAGCTGGGCTCTGTAACCGGACCTGGACTTCATGTCAGTCCACAACCAACCATAAGGTTCTGCATGAGTGGTACTTGTGGATTGTGAAGTCACGCATGATTCTTTTAATTAAATACTAGAGAAGATTTTGACATATATCTATTCTTGTAATTTTCACTCTTCACATGTAAGGAAGAGGTTTTCCACGTAAAATTAATATTGGTGTGTTATGCTGTGGTTTGCTTATAAGCTTGTTTGTTTGATTTGATTTTGACTATTTATTTTACTACTAAGGAGGGGATTTGTATTCCATGAAAATAAATAAAAAGGAAAACAAAATTAAAAAAATTATTATTGAAATATTAAAAATTTAATTTTTTTTAAATTAAATATAAAATTTCCTAAATTTTAATAAGGTACACAAATTGTCTCATAAAATTTTTCATTTCCAGATTTTTAATATTTCAATAATAATTTTTTTTCAAATTTTCCTTTTCATTAATTTTCAAAAAATACAAACCTTTCATAAGAAGTTGATTTTGGAAAATCCAATTGCATATTTTCAACAATATATATATATATATATATATGGGAAAAATGACTCTATAGGCGCCTACAGAAGTCATTTCTGTAGGCGACCATTGGATCAAAGTTAGACGGCAAAGAGAGAGAGACAGGAAAAGTAGAGAGAGAGAGTGAAAAAAAATCCTCCCGCCGTTGTCACCCACACAAAAGACCTATGATTCTTCTTCCTAAAATAGTCCTTTTATTTTAATACGAAAAGAAAATCGCATTTCACCTGTGATTCCTTTTCCCAATCGAAATTATTAATTACCTTAAGTATTTCAGTACATGGTACAAAGTAAAATATATTTAATCTGAAATGTATGAATTGAACAACAAATGTATGGGTAAAACGAAACCACACTTTTAATTAAAAAATCAACCATTTGAATTTTCAAAAACTAATGAATTGTAAGTCAATCGACATTCTACAGACTAGTTACAAACTTAATACTACCGTTATGTTACGAACTTAATGCTAAATTATTTAAGGGACGCAAACTCTACAGGCACGATTGTAAGTCGATCGACAGGTGAAATTTGGTACATGGCAGTCAGCCCGCAAGTCGGTACAAGACCCTAGCTACCGGTTCCCCAGCTCCCTCCCATGCGGTAAAACTCGTTATCACCCCCACTCAGCCGAGTCTGGGTTCCGAGTAAGCACACGGCAGCTGGCTCGCAAGCCAGTACACACCCTCGGCTATCGGTTCGCCAACTCCAAAACTCATTATCACCCCTCACTCAACCGTTAAATCCATTTATATAGTCTCAGGTCTTTTAAAATAAATATCCGAAGGATATCTAGAGTTATACCCTTAACACGCCTAAGTACTATTCTTAACTTAAAAATTGAATTTCACGTGTTTAACTTAAAAATCTCACGTGTCTTGCTAAAACACCGATCATTTATGCTTAAAGTTACAATTCTTTAGTTAAAACACCGACACTATTCACACGTGCACTTTAAAACGCACACGCTTGACTTAAAAATCACGTATTCATGTTAAAACATCGGTCTTTTAATACAATTGTCTAGTCTTTTAACACAAAATGCCTAAGTACTATTCTTAACTTAAAAATTGAATTTTACATGTTTAACTTAAAAATCTCACGTGTCTTGCTAAAACATTGATCATTTATGCTTAAAGTTACAGTTCTTTAGTTAAAACGCCGACACTATTCACATGTGCACTTTAAAACGCACATGTCTGACTTAAAAATCACATGTTCATGTTAAAACGCCGGTCTTTTAATATAATCGTTCAGTCTTTTAACATAAAATGCCTAAGTACTATTCTTAACTTAAAAATCTCACATGTCTTGCTAAAACACTGATCATTTATGCTTAAAGTTACAGTTCTTTAGTTAAAACACCGACACTATTCACATGTGCACTTTAAAACGTACATGTCTAACTTAAAAAATCACGTGTTCATGTTAAAACATCGATCTTTTAATACAATCGTCTGGTCTTTTAACACAAAACGTTGAATCTTTTATCACGTGTCAACTTAAATTTTCACGCGATGAAAGATTGTAGGATATAACTTATGAATTTAAACTTAAACACCGATCTTTCAAGTTCCTGCCACATATGCTTGCAAGATTGTAGGATATAATTTAATTAATGTTTAATCATAATTTGATGGTAATTTAAAAGTCGTAATTATATTTGCTAATTATCTATTTAGTTATTAATTGAACATAACTGGAAATATTGAACTTAATGCTAAATTATTTAACACACTAGGTAATCAAAATCTTTTTTAATTCAAAATTAATTAATTAAAAATTAAATCACCGTAATATTTTCATTAAGGATTTTACAAATTATAAGAATATTTCACAAATAAATTGAAGATAGATTTAATAATTAAATAAATTAATTAAAAATATAAAATACAAAACCACAAATATTTTATCACTTCATCAAAAATTTAAGTCATTGATTTAAATAATTTATTAATCACTTACTCAAACATATTAAAATAATAAATTAATGCATATGTTAATTAAGCACTTAAAAAACCTTAATCACCGTATTTATAATCAATAAAGAATTAATTAAAATTCATAAGTTAATTAACGTAATGATTCAAAATATGTGCACATTGGGTGAAGTTTTAAAGGTAAGGGAGAGAGTGTACACGTCTTTTTAGGTGAAGAGAGAGTGCATTTTTAAATTTCACTCGTAAAAGAGAGAGTAACTTTTAAGTTATGTAAATGATCAATAGACACCTACAGAACTGACTTCTATAAGCGCTTACAGAATTGACTTCTATAAGCGCTTACAGAACTGACTTCTATAGGCGAACCTGTGCCCTATCTCTCTCTCTCTATATATATATAAGAAAATGACACTCTAATGGCCAGTGATGTCACTTTTGACGGTTCAAATTAAATTTGATTAATTATATAAAGTAAGTCTGTATAATTACAGACCATTAATTATATAGTAACTTTTCTCCATGTATAGTACTTCATATATTTACAGAGTAACTATACGAACTTACTTTATATAGTTATCCAGATTTAATCTAGATCATCTAAAAGTAGTGATACTATAAAATCTATTTATATATATATATATATATATGAAAAAAAGGAGTATGTAGGTGTTCACAAAAGTACTTCGTAGGTACCTCATCTGGGCCATTTGATCCATCGAATAGGCAGGTGAGGGCGTGCAAGCGGGCAAGGGCAAGCACATCGGTGAAGGTGACGGTGTGAATCGACGTCAGCATTGCCTTTCTTCTCTTTCTCTCTAACAGTGAATCGACGTCACTTGCCCGCTCACACCATCACCATCGCTCATGCTCGTGCTCACTCGCCCGCTCACGTGCCATCTGATAGATCGAATGGTCTAGACGAGGTACTTACAGATTGTAAGTACCTACAACATCAATGATCTCTATTTTATATATATATATATAACTTTAAATCACGGCTGTCCAAGCAGAGATCATTATAATATCTGAGATTAGTCATGGCGGGAGTGAGTGCACGTCACCAGCGGCGTTGCATGCATGCATGGCCACGTTGGAAAATCAAATGTTCACGTGAATGGAAGGTTGGTGTTCATTTCAATGATACTGGTGTTCCCAAAGCTCTAGAAGTGAAATTAAGGTCTTGTTTGGAATCGTTTTCAGATAAAGTTAAAATTAAAAATAATTTTATAAATAAAGTTAAAATAATATAGTAATTAATATAACAAAAATTTATATAATGATAACGATGTTTATATTATAAAGTTTATCATTTTATATTATTTTCAAAATCACAGACCCTTCCGTTCATTACTTTTTGATAAGACATTAATGACAAAAAAGTGAAAGAAAGGAAAGTAACTTCTTTCATTTTTCATTTCACGTGAATTCTCCCACTTTCCTTGACTTTCCTTTAATTTTCATTACTTAATTTTCAAGTGCACAATCACCCTTGTAAAAGGGTATTTGTGCATCAAAATTACATGAAAAGGAAAGTCACAGAATTCGATAGAAAAAATTTAGAACAACAAGAAAAAAATTACTTTTTTCTAGTTTTCATTTTTCACAAATTCTAGCTTTTAGATGGCTAACTTTCTGCCCCATCACCTTTAATTCTTTTTTTTTCATTTTATTTTCACTTATATTTTTTATTTTTATTCTTATTTCTTAACTTTTCTTGAACAACAAATAAGACTTTAAATAAATACGAACTTAAAAAGACATGAATGTGTAGTAAAGCTTTGAATCTAAGATCACAAATTTTAATGAGAAACTTCTTAATCACTAATATATCACTTTAGTAGTTGGCGATGTTAAGAAAAAATAATCTTTCATTGAAAATAATAAGTGGAATGAGACATTTATATCTTTTTTTCTCCTTAGTCAATTAATTTTAGTGAAGTAAAATTTATGTAATATTAGAGTTAATCTATGTATGTTACATATAAAATGTTATGTAATGGGGTCATAAGCACAATGGTGTGTTAGAAAAAAATAGTCTTACGTAGAAAATAATGAATAAAATTAAGATCTTTATATCACTTATAAGTATTTTTTTTCACAGATCAATTAATTTTATGAGATAAAATCAGCAGACAAAAGATATTTTCCTTTATGCAACAGATTAAGAATTCGAAAACTCTTCTTAGTGTACGTTTGTGTACGTGGAATTGATCAAAAATAAATTAATAATAATTCATTTTTTGATAATGGTGTACATATATAGTACATATATATTGTACGTAGTTAATATACAAATTGCAAAAAAATATAAACACTATATATATATATATATATTCTGAAAAAAATGAAACAAAGAGAGAGAGAGAGAGAGAGAGAGGAAAGATGTATATAAAACATTATTTACTGTGCTCATCTTGTATAATCGTATACATTTGCAGAAATTGAAATTAAAACTTTCATACATTTTTTTAGAAGTTTAAGAGAAAATAAAACGGAAAACAAAGAATTTGAAGAAAAAAAAGTATTTGTGCAACAATTTCCTGTGGACTGGAAAATGCAGAAAAGAGCTGGAAAATACGGTCAAGACCATTTGCATCAAAATTTCCGCGGCTTTTCATCATCAGCGATGTAATATTCTCATCAGCATTTGGATTTTCTGGGTTTTGTATTGCGGAAAATGGAAAAAAGTTAAAAGAATAATTATTTTAATAATTAAGGAAAATGTGTGAATGTAAAATACAAATATTCAAATAAACCTTCGTATGTTTCTTTTCTTCTTATTTTCTCTTTTTCCTTTTATATTCTTTCTTATTTTTCTTGATTTTCTCTTTTTTGTTTTATCTTTTCATTTCATTTCTTATTTTATTTTTTATTTTCTTTTATTCACTCTTTTTTTTATACCTCTTCTTCAAATGGTGTTAGACATGACTTCCCATCAAGTTTCTCACCCACTAGGATTAGAATGTCAAGATTTTGTAAGATTCAACAGATTAAAAATTTAAGATTCATTTTTTAAAAAATTTCATCATACATAAATACCAAAAAAATTGAGTGAATTTTCTTTCCTTACTATTCATTTTCAGACATTTCATTCAACACAACCCTACTTACTTGAAAATGTGTAATTGTAACATCAGATCAAACAAAATAAAATGTGTTTCATAACCATCAGTGTCAATTTTTGTTGAATTTCCTTGTAATCAATTGGTGAATGAGAACAGGTGAGTGTGTGTTTGTGTATAAATTAAATTATTAAATAAGCATAAACACACTATATAATTTTTATTCAATTTAAATTAATATTAATACTTTATTTAAAGGTTTTAAAATTTAATGAGTTCTACCAAATTTCAACCATTGGTTTTAAAATTTTAAAAAAAAAAACTTAAACAAGAAGAACTAATATAATGCATGGTCTAATGTATCAAATAATAACTAATTTAAAAATTAAAATTAAAAAACAAGAGATGCCTCTACCAAACAATACCTAAAGGCACTACCAGATGCATTACTCTATGTTTACAGCAATGACTATAATTTACTCTTCTAAAAAGGTAAATAATCTTTTCTCATCAATTCAACCTATCCTGTAAATTACACATGAGATAAAGGTGGTAACTGAAACTGCAATGGTCAAAACAAGAAAACAGCCATGAAATCATGTCACATGCAAATCACTAAAATGATATCTTATTGATTAGGAGATCTTTTTAAGACTTAAAAATCTCAAATTTGAACCCTCACTCAAACAAACACTGTTAAAATAACCATGCCACATGCAATTGGTAAATAATCTTTTCTAGGCTGTGCCCATGAAAGCAATTGAAAGCTCAAGGTGCATGGTTAAACTAAAATGATTAATTACAAAACACTGTAATAAATATTACACAAGTGTCAGACAATCTAACCTCTAAAGTGGTATCTTAATAAGATTCAAAATTTCACTAGAATTATCTTAAAATAATAATTACCAAAAAAAAGTTCTCTACTCTTTAAGTTGCAACCATGTATAAAGCAACAAAAAAATCAATGCTTTTGATTGATGATTACTTTTCTATGGGAAAAAACCTCCTTTAGAAGTTTGGCACTCAAATGTCCCCAGGAACTCAAAATGGGAGACCTACTCGTTTCACGCTGCAATTTTCTGAACTTTATGTTGCTCTGCATCACCGGACTCCACTTCCCTGCTTCGCTTCCCATCGAAATGCCTCCCACTTTTATTGTTTTTACCCCTGATGAGACGCAAGCATGGACATCTTTTGTTAGATAATGCATGGTTGGTTGATGGCATTTTCTACTGATTGATGTTGTGCAATGCATGGTCATGATGACAATATTTTAGGAATATCCAGGCATAGAGAGAAGGAATCGGCATAACAATTGTCCAGACATTAGAAGGTGGCTGAGCAAACCTTGCTCTCTTGCTTTTATTATCCTTGTATCTATCATGATTGCAACGGACCAAATTCCAGTACTCTTTTTCAGCTTCACCTGAAACATAAAATATAGAGTTGCTTGTCAAACCCAAGTTTGCTGCTCCAACTAAATCGGTAAATATAAGTAAATAAGCAAACAACTAGAAAATTGAAGTGCATGAATTTTTAATAAGAAACCAACCAGAATTACTCAAAGATGGATTTTGTTTGTGATAATCAAATAAATTACATGATCATTGCTTTTTTATTTTTCTTTTAACCACGTTTCACGGAATATTCTAGTTAGTCGATTCTATCCATGGTTAATAAAATAGTAAACATTTAAGGAAGGGAGATGTTCAAGATGGTTGCAATCAATAAAGCAAAAAACTCGATAATTTACTCAATGATTTTTTTTTTCCTTTTCATACCTGGTCGTATTCCATTAATCTACTTTAAGATATGGTCAGCTTGCAGACATATTAAAACTTTATGAAATAAACGGAACAAATAACCATGATAGAACAATTCTAGGGAGAAGATGACAGAACTTGAATATGGACAAAAGCACAGCACTTCAAGTTTCAACGATGGATGGTGAAATGGGACCCATTATATTTAATCTTAAATCAAGCCTGGAGGCATTAGCACTTGAACATCAAAGAATAATCAGTATTCAGAATCATGATAAAACATGCTACTAAACATATATAACTTTAATGCTTGTGTTTACCAGTTTACCCTTTTTTTCCAATGGTATAACAAAAAAGGATTATAACAAGAAAAAACATCAGGAAAGGAGACAATACAAATATCTACACACTTTAAAGTGCAAGCTAAAGGTAAAAAAACATATACCTGTAACTGCCTCTAAGGTGGCAATATAATTCTTCACAACAAGGCCACCTACGGCAGCCAAGGCTGCTGATGCACGAGCTTTTACAGCAGCATCTGGGTCTTCAAATCGTATGTATCCTGATGGGTCTCCCATTTTATAATCAACATACTTCAACAAAAAATCACTATTTCAGCATCCTGAATTCTACATATACATATAAAAAAGCCAAAATATCACCTTACAAACCAGACAAAAAATATGGTTTTCATCTGAATACTAATCAGCAATTACTTTGTTTTTTATTGTAAAAAGAGTATCAAAAATAGGGGGAAACCCACTGAATTTAAGGAAAGAAATCAGCCAGTAGATTCTGCAAACCTTGACAATTCCAAATCTCTGGAAGGCCTCTTTCAGATCCTCTCGACTGACTACAGTTTCTTCTAGTGTTTTCTCTCCATTCTCCTTAGTTAAATTTTGAGAAGCATTTTCAACATCTTCCTTCTGGACTTCACTTGAATCATTCTCATGATTTTTGGTCACATTTTCTTTTGTATTTTGTTCATTCTTATCATTTGTTGATTCTGCAGACTTCACCATTTCACCATTTGAAGAACCATTTATTTTGAATGCAAGGATCAAACCTTTAGTGTAACTATAAAAAAACATAGTGTGTTTATTAGAAATAAACCCAAAATATAAAACAAGAAAACAATAATAGGGAGCAAATAACATAAATGTTACCTCCCACTTTCATTGGATTCCATCTTCTTTGAACAAGAACTTTCAAGTGCTGCTTGCATTTCGATCCTTTCAGAGTCAAAAATCTTCCTGATTTCATAAGGTTAAAAGATGCAAGTCAAAAAATATAGATTTAATTAATATTAGCATATGTGAGAAACAACAAAATGAACACATGCCAAGATTATTAAATTAATTG
>JAMKPZ010003228.1:0-26334 GCA_024699675.1 Amphibolis antarctica
GAAAAACTTGTCATTGACTTGTGGAGTTAGAACATAAAGCATTATGGGCACTTAAGCAATTGAATTTAAGTATAAAAACAGTAGGCAGTAATAGACAAGTACAATTAATGGAGTTAGACGAATTAAGAAATATGGCCTATGAAAGCTCAAAAATAGGTAAAGAAAGAATGAAAGCATAACATGATAAAAGAATTTTACACATAATATTTGAAACAGGACAAGAAGTTTTATTATATAATTCAAGATTACACTCTTTCCTGGAAAATTGAAATCCAGATGGACTGGTCCATTTGTTATTAAACATATTTATCCATACAAAGCAATAGATTTGGAAGATCCTCAAAGTCATGAAATTTTTAAAGTTAATGGTCAAAAATTAAAACATTTTCTAAGATATTCTGATAGGAAAGAGGTGGAGGTTGTTAACTTAGAAGAAGACTAAAAGAATATAATATATATATATATATACATATATAATAAATACAAAAACATATAAAAAATACAAACATGAGCAAAAATAATAAGTATATAGATATATAAGAAAAAGAAAAGAAAAACATTTAGACTTATACAGTATATATACTTAAGCTTTATTGTGTTAGTACAATGCTGTTATTTGATTTACTAAGCTACTATGTTTTATCTTAAGTTACTTCATAGGTAATCGAGTTTATCCATGAGGTTAGTTCGCAGGTTACCATGTTTACCTGTGAGTCGAGTTGAAAAAAAAAGAACTTTTAGAGTGTAACCATGAAATTAGTTTGCGGGTTAATGTGTTTACCCACAGACCAGCCTTGTGGGTCATTGCACTATGAGTCATTTAAGATTCTATTTGTTGGAAGATGTTATTTTTAAGTGTAGGATTTATTGAAACTTAACGTTATTAATCATCTGAAGTATGATTAAGGGTTATTTCATAATTCGAATGATTAAGATGAGTGTTACCCTTCATATATTTCAGCCTATTAAACAAATTAATTCAAGGATTAATGGCCTTGCAATCTTTCATGTCTTGTTCTGACCATTTTGCCAATATAGTAAATTCAAGGATCTCTACACCCTCATTTCTTAGCCCTAGGCTTTCATATACAAACTCAGGTGTCAAGTATAAGTTTACTCTTGTAATATTACTGATATAAACATCATCCTCTAGATGTAAATTGGCATAAAAGGTAGGTACTAAATTATCAACTCTTAAATTGTTACCTAACATTGGAATAATTCTCAGTAGTCCTTGGAAATCCAACAGCTCTTTGATTTCATCCATGAAATCAAAATCTACTGGCCTACTGAATAAAGCATCATAGCCCTTGATTTGCTAGAAGTGATCATAAGCCTCTTGATTTCTGAAAAGCTTTGAATTAATCTCTTCCTGTTGGGTTGGATTTGTGAATCGAGAGGGGGATGGTATTGATGGTGCTGAAGCTCTTGCATCTTGCTTAGTGGTTAGGGAATAAACCACTATTTCTTTGTTCATAATCTGTGGAGTCTCTTCTGTGTCAACAATATTTTCCACTCCACTTGGTTCATCTCTATGCTCAATAGTAATTTCTAGCTGCCCTAAGTTCCCCTCAAATTGGCAGGGAATAGGAGGACTGTCAGTAGTCCCTCCTTCCCTCTCTTCTCTCTCAAAAGAGAGAATTTCCTCTACTTAAGCATTCTGTAATACACACATATATATAAAAAAAGAGAGTTAAGACTAAGTCATGAACTATATACCTAAAAAAAAAATTGAACTAAGCTGAAAGAGAAGTTTTAATTTTAAAATAGTTACCTGACCCTCTTCTAAAGCAAAAATGATTGTTTCACGAATGGTCCTATCCACTTCCCCAAAATCTTGGAAGTCCACTATAGGAACAATTGTTCCTACCATAGGTCCTTCCTCTTGAAAATTAAAATTAAGCATACATAAAACATGAACATTCAAGCTAATTTAAATTTGAGATCAAAGTTAAATTGAAAATGTAATTTTTACCTGAAAATCCATCTGATTTTCAGCCTCCACAATAGGAGGGATCTCTTCAGGGGTTGATACATCAGAGGAAGAAGGAATTGTCTTTTTATACTAAAGAAGATATGCCCTGAGGGTGATATACTCTTCACTCTCTTCTGTTTCTTCTCCCTTTGCCCTTGTTTTTGCAATATCTTCCTCCTGTCTATCTCCTTCCACTTCTTGTTCTTGTTGTTGTTGTAGTTGTTGGTGGTGCTACTGCTGTTGTTGTTGTTGCTCTTCCTCTTCTTATTATTATTATTATTATTATTCTTCTTCTTCTCTTTCTTCCTGATGTTGATGTTGCTCTACATCATTAGTTCTTTCACCCTCTTGTGATGTTGAAGGGCCGACTACATCCTCACTAATATATACAAAATCAAGATCTTGTGGCTCAACCTTAATAGCCACCTCCTTTACCACCTTTTGAAGGGTCTCAACCTTAATAGCCACCTCCTTTGCCACCTTTTGAAGGGTTTCAACCTCTGCCATCTCAGCTGCAATAGAGGCCTTCTTGGCCATATATTTTCTCCAGTCATGTAGATCACACTGGGCTACAATCTTAGCAACTTCAAATTTCTCCCATAGAGAAATATATCTCTAGATGAAAAATTCATATTGCTCCCTCTCATCTCTATCTTCTAGGAGGCAAGCAAAAATCATGTCTTCAATGACATTAGATACATTCAACTTCTGGGTGATGGTAAAATATAAGGTCTTCATAAACCATAACTCAACCCAAGTGTGAACTATGTCCTATGCCAAAGTGTTTTTGGGCCTAATTGTATATTCATCTTGCCATGCTTGGTGAGTATGATCATCAATAGCCTAAGTAACCTCATGGGGAAGATGAGGGAATTCCTTTCGTACTTTATTTTCAAAGAGGTTTAACTAATATTTCAAGCCTTTCAAAATCGTTTCCCTTGTTTTATTATGAATGCGGCTGCCTATGTGCTAGTCTACTGCCGTGGATGCAAACCTTCTGGTTGTTGTTTGCCATGGGCTTGAGATATAGGTCTTTCTTCTAATCATAATGGAACCACCCGTAGCCAAGCAATACACCTCTCTATTAAATCAGAATATGCATCTCTTATGAAACAGTTCCTGAACTAAATGATTTCTAGGGTGAGCTAACCTCTCCTAACAAGTCTCTCTTTCAATGTAAGAAGCTATCTTCTCTTTAAGAAAAATTGGAACAATAATGGAAGCTTCCTTACTTTGTTTAAGACACTCGGCTGTATCTTCCTCCACCATTTTCAGTTGTTGTTCCTGGATGACCCCTTTCATCCTCCTTTTTCCCTCATCAAGCCACATTTTTGCATTTAGATTGAACTTCTCAAAGTTCAGCATCTTTATCCAGGCAAAGGTTGACGATAACGCAGCTAATGGAGTAGTGGAAGTTGAAGCCATGGTGTTTGTTGTGAAAGAAGATGAATAGTCACAACAGGTCGTGAAATAAGGGTTAATTCACAAAAGGGCATTAATGATTTTTATAGGTTTAATTGGGTAATCCGGTGATCGGATAGTAAGATTCGGTATTAATTAGTTGATCCTAGGTCTATCCACGAGGTAGCTCATGGGTAAACACTGTTAACCACGAAATAAGTTCGTGGATAAGCTTCAAATGGTAGAATTTTTTAGGAGATTACTATTACATTCATTTTAATCATATTAATACTTGAATATTGCACATTTACTTCATAAGTATTAGATACATTGAGTTGACAATTTCTTTTTAACTAACCAAGTAACTAAATGTACAGTTTTTGTACAATATAAACTTTAGAGAGCAATGAAGATTCCTATAGATGTCTTACGAGAGGTTTTAACTCATCTGCCAGCGAGAGAAATATGCAAATTAAGTTGTGTAAGCAAGAGTGTACGTGCATTTATTTCATAGCATTACTTTTGTTGACACCAAACATATAAAATGAGAAATATAGTCAGTGGAGTGATTTAGTATGATGCACTTTCAGAAAAATATGTTTACCATGAAATTAACTCTGATGTAGGAATTCCACCTACATCACTAGATGGAGTTCACAATATTTTAGGATGTGACAATGGATTAATTATTTACAAGTCTTATGAAGAATATTTTTCTTACAGAGCTCACATTAAGATAACAAATCTTGCTACAAACATAGAATTAATACTCCCAAACCCAAACAGAGAGAAGCATATCTTACTTGATTCGGGTGCAATTCTAACATTCAAGGGTACTAATAGAAGGACTATGCACAAATTATTTTGTTGGGAAGAACTAATTGAGATTTGGACTAATTGGTAGTATTTGTTAGTCTATCATTTTGATAAACACTAATGGCAATCAGTTAGAGAAGTTTATTTTGAAGGAAGACTAATGAATAATAGAAATCATGTGATTATTGATGGTGTCATTTACTTCATAACAAGTTGTATATCTCAATACATTAATGAGCTCACAATCATTGCCATCAATATTGAAGATGAATCAATAAAGGTCTTACCTATCCTACACCCTATGGGTGCAATGGCAATTTCATTGTATGACTTAGTTGAATTAGCTTTATTTGGAGGAACTAATGGAGAACCTACATCTTTTAGCTTAATTCGATGGTGGGATGCTGAAATAAAATTCAAAGTTTGGAAAATATAGAACATTGAGAAATGGGAATGGAGTTAGGTCTGCATAGAATTACAACTGGAAAATCTAGGAGAACCTGACATGCCAGATGAAGGAAAGATCAAAGCTTTCTGTCTAATCAATGGAGATATTCTTATTTATAGTGCACGAGATAACCTTTATTATTACAAGATCCAACTATCAAATGGATGTTGTGAAGTAGAACTAATTCATCAATTAACCATGCCTGCTACTTCAGTGTGGTTGCATGATTTAATTCTCTATGCAAATACTTTCCAACCTTGTGCGTAGCATTTTCTGTTTATCTATGGTATTAGTTCGAGGGTAAACAAGTTTACCAACAAAATTATTCATGGGTTATTTTAAAAATTCTACTGTTTGAACATTTGCAATGTTTTATGTTATTTTGGAATTTTTGTATTGTACTATGCTCAAAACTATATGAACCATTGTTGTAATTTTATATCAATTACGAAATTTCATATACCATTTACTACAATTGTGGTATTATTGTAAACAGATGCATCTGTTGCATAGCAGCATGGAATGAGAGTCAAAGCTTACCTAATGACAGTACACAAGCAAATTTTCTTTTATACTTAAATGTTGTACGACAAGTTGGTCAAGTGATTCATTTCATAGGTTAGTCCGAACACCCACAAGAAGAACAATTATGGTTGCCTCACAACAAGAACAACCTAGAGAACCAACAATAGGTAGCATGTTTTATCCTAATTTAACAGATGAACTTTCATGCATAACACTTCCTAAATGTGCTAATGACAAATTTGAATTAAATTCCAATTATATTAACTAGCTACTATAATTTCATGGATTTGAAAAAGAAGATGCTTATTGGTTTTTAAAAGAATTTAATGAAGTTTGCAATATGATGAAAGTACCAAACATGTCTGTTGATGCAATTAAACTAAGGTATATGTCTTTTGCTTTAAAAGATATTGCAAAAAGATGGTTATACAGTTTACAACCAAATTCTATTACCTACTGGAATCAATTTTGTTCTGAGTTTCTAGGAAAATACTATCTAATTTATGTAACAATTAAAAGAAAGAATAACATTTTAAATTGTAGACAGAAACCAGAAGAACCTTTCTAGAAATATTTTGCAAGATTTCATGATCTCCTAGCTCAATGTCCACACCACGAAGTAGAGAGAGTTACCCAAATCTGAACTATTTATGAAGGAATAGATTATCAAACAAAAACACTCTTAGAATCTTTGAGTCAAGATGGATTTCTGAACCAAGAAATAGAAAATGCTTGGAAATTTTTAGAAGATTTAGCCAAAAGAACTGCACAATGGAAAACTACTGCTGAAGTGAGACAAGAACAAATTTCTATCCCTAGGGGAGTACATATTGTTGAACCATATGTTACCTTAGAAGCTAAAATGGCTAGCTTGATGTACAAAATTGATGAATTACAACTTAAACAAAAGAATGAGTCTAACATCCCTAAATGTACAAGTTGCTTTGCCATAGGTCATGTTGTAGAGGAATGTCTTATTTTACATGAATCTGAAGATGTTAATGTCTTATTCTATAATTAACATAGCAACTCTAATTTCAATCCTACTTATAATTCTAGGTGGATGAACCACCCTAATTTTTCATGGAAAAACCTAGTCCAACAACCAACTCAATCTGTAGGACAACCTTTTATTCAACAAAATGCAATGAACAATAGTTCTTTAAATTTAAATCAAAATCAACAAGTTTATGATCAAAATATCGAGAGACAACTAGCACACTTAATGCAAAGAGTAGATACAGCATTAAAGTCCAATTCTCAAATTGCTGCTCATGATCAAGCTATTAAAAAATCGAGACACAACTGAACAAAATATCTAATTCACTTAATCTAAAAAACAAAGGTGTTCTTCCAAGTCAATCTATTCAGAATCCCCATTTACCTAATGGGCACATAGCTCATGGAAGGGATGAACAACACCACACAGCTTAAGCCAATAAGGCTACAGTTTGGTGGTGTTTGTTTATAAACCACCTAGTTTTCTTGTGAGCTATCAGAACTCCACAAGAATAAACATATATATAGGCACTATTTTTTTTATTTTGATTGTACTATTTCTGTGAGTAAAGAAAAAAATATATCGCATCTTTATCATCATTCTTTATTGATACATAGCAATGGTATTCAATTTTTGAAGTATTACTTATGCATTTCAAATGACTTATCCTATTGAATTCAATGCATTATTCAGCATACATCACATTTTCATGATTGATATTAGGGGTGTGTTTATTATATTCGTTATGTGTCATGAATTTCTCTATCTATACTGAACTTTTCCATTTACATTGAAGACAATGCAAAGTTTAAGCATGGGGGGGAGGTTTAAGTATGTTAAAAAAAATTTGAAATTTTAAAAATTTCTTTTCCGATATTTGTGATATTTTTGATTTTCGCATCTTTAATATCTTTTATGTTTTTATTCAAGAATAAAACTTGAAGGAATATAAGTTTCAAGTGTTTCTATTAGGATTAATGGGAAGACCCCATCATATTGAGAGGAGAATTTTCAAAGCCAATTCAAAGTAACCTATTGCCTTTAGAGAAGATGGATTTCAAATTAAATTGTGCAATGGGTTGAGTCTTCCTGTTTCATTTGAATTAATGCCTTGTTAACTTAGTTTTTCTAGAGTAAATTATTTTCCTTTCTCATTACCTCGTTTGTGTGGAGAGATAAACCTATGCCGAGTGTCACTATAAAAATGATCATATTATGACAAATCTTTCATTCTGGTGAGAATTATTCTAAGGTATCTCCCAAACTTCTTTGAGTTAAAGGATATGTAAAGGAATGTATCAAGGGTATGAGCTTTAATATACCATGGAGTTTCTTTGAGAATTAAGTTATGGAGATATAATGTGTTAAAACTAATCGATTAAGGGTCACTCATTAGTTTTAAAATTGCAATACTAGTTATTTATTATTCTATGTATTCATGTTTTATTAATGGAAAAGAACTGTGGATAGCTTTAATGTGCTATAAGTTTGAAAAAAAATAAAAATGAAAATCAATCAAAAAAGAAAAGAAAAAAGAAAAAGGAATCAATGTCAATTTGGGTAGAAAAAGGGAAATATTCAAAGTCACTTGAGATGCGAGGATGAAGTAGAATGTAAACAATAATTTAGCATTTTGAGTGATGAGATATTAATTATCTTATCCCTTGTCTACCGACCAAAACATTTTCCAACATCTTAGGAAGGAAGGAAGGAAATATCTTAGATTACCCCTCTTTTGTTGGTGAGATGTGTGCCTATTTTAAATGATTTAATTCCTGATTGAGAGTGGTGAAAGTGTGAATTCCTCTTGCTTGCATAAGACAGATGATTCTCATGAATAGGTGACTCCTTATTCACATTTTAAAAGAGAGTCTATTCAATTTAAGGGCAAGGAGAGAGAGTGTTGTAAGGTTGAGCCACCTCATTCCCCTGAAATTTTCATAGCAACAGATGATTCAAATGATCCTTTGGTTGGTTTTATTTCTTTTCTCTTCTTTTCTTATTTCTTTCTAGGCTTTGTGGGTGTATCCATTAAAAACCTTTCGAAGACACAATTCCGCCACTAAGGTAACCTAGGGGTTTAAAGGCTTGCTACACCTGCTAAGTGTAGTCATGTTCCCTACGAAAGTGGCCTAGTATAGTTTTAGTTAATTTTATTTCGTAGTCTTTATTACTTTCATAGTTTTTATAGTCTTATTTTAGTTTTTTGCTAAGGAACTAGCAAAACTTAAGTATAGGGAACTTGTTCAGACTTAAAAGTATGCATTTTATGGATATTAATTCATGCGTTTTACTAAGTTTTAGCTGATACTTGATCATGGAGAACGTTGACAGACAAGGCAAAGAAGTGGGCTTGCATGAAATGATTTTACACGTCCTTGCTAATTGCTAGCTAGTAAACTGTCACTTCCTCAATCTATAAAACAGTCATATAGCCATGAAACCAACACGCCCTCCCTCGTTCTTCATCCAAGCACCATTCATAAGACATTCTCCATTTCCTCCATCTTCCATGTTCCACCCACTCACTTCTTCCGAGAGGAGATTGACGACCTCCTCTTCTCCTACCAATTCTTTAGTGTATTTGCTGCTCTTTTCTCTACCTGAGCATATCCTTGAAGAAAAGACTCTTGGCGTTGATTGCTTCCTCCTCTATTCCTTAGTGTAATTGCGGAGTGACACCCAAAATCTCATTTCAAGGTCGAAAGGAAAGCTCGCCAGCTTGACGACCTGGTGGATTGGAAGTAAAGACAAATAGAGTTCTTAGACTAAGCAAGTTTCGAAGGGTGAAAATTGCAGTAGAGCATTAGGTGTTCTTTTCTTTTCCTTTTTATTCACTTTTACATTCACCTATCTTATCACATTTGTTTCGATATTGAGAGAATGATATTATATTTGATGTAATGTTGAATGTTTTATTTTATTTCTACAAGTTTTTCATAATGTGTTTTGTTTTATGTTTTTTGTTGTTTGTCATAATTTAAGATAAAAAGAACAAAAATATAAGCAAACATTTCTTAGAAGTTTCAGCAATTTTGAATTGTACTGTTTAACATCTGAAACTCACTTTTATTGCATTTACCACGAGATATCTCGCGAGTAAAGACGTTTACCCACAGCCAATCTTGTGAGTTTGAGCATTTTCACTGAATTGCACTTAAATGCATGCAAACTGAAATATAGAATATTTAAGAATTAAGAAGAATTAAGTATTTGAAATTAAAACTCACTTGATAGGGTCTTTTAGTGCAACATTCAAATCATGTATTAAAAGACTATCTTTTTAATCCAAATATTTTAAGTAGAGAAGAAATTAAAGTTAATGAAAATTCTCTAGAAATTACAAATATAAAAAATGATTAAAGAACATCCTAACGATTATTTGGAATAGAGCAATTGTGACATTGCTTAAAAAGAAATTTAATTAATTGTTCCATTAATTGAATGCACTAATTTAGCTAAGCACCAATCAAAAACTATCCCTATGGACAAACTCGTACTTGTACACTAATTACATCTGAACCCGTGCACTTGCGGTGAAATTAAAATATTTCAAATACATTATTAAAAATTGATTTCAAAAGTTTGAACATGTGCCAAAGTTTAATATCAACTGACTGAAAGAATTCTTACATCTTATACTTCCAGTAGTCATAATTATTACCTTCAAACATTGGAGGATGAGTGATATATTGTCCTTTAGTCATGACAATAACATTGTTTGAACTATTGTTTGCCATTGTATTTCAATTATTAAAATAGAGAAAGACACTATATACTGAAATAAACTAGGCAATGAAATCCTAAACAACAATAAAGAAATAAAGCTCTAATACCAATTGTAGGATCAATTTAATAAGATTTATGATTAAAAGAGGGGGGTGAATTGTATCTTTAAAAAATTAATCTCTAACAGATAAACAAAAACACAACCACACAAAATTTTTAGGAAAATTTCAATTTTATTCAATGAAATTCCTTACAACATTTAAGCACAAATCCCTTCTTGTGGATTCAAATAAAACTTTCTAATTCACTCAAGAAGAGTAAGAGGAAACGATTTTGCTTCACAAATAAAGCGAGTATTCAATTAAGCAAAAATACGATCTCCCTCTTTACAAAATATAACTATTTAGTACAACTTTTACTTGATCAACAAACTTGAACCTTCACCTTTGATCTTCAACCTCAAACTAACTTCACTTTGAAGTTTTGAAACTTTGAACGTCTTCTTCAAGTTGAACTTGATCTTGATCTTGAGTTGGAACTGTGTTTTGAAAATGCAACTGTATCTTCTTGAATGCAATGTGAATGTTATTGTACTCTCTACTCAAGTTTTCTAGTGTATTTATAGAGAAAAATAAATTTCCTCCATCACTTTCATTATGTCCACGAAAACTCTTGAACATGTCATTGAAATATTCAATAACTTCTTGTTTCATCCTACGTTCATACAGAACATGTGCTTTATTTCTGGATTTTTCATTAATTTTTCTGGATTATTTTGGAATATCAACAACTCATTCATTCTTCTTTGAAATATTCAAAGTCCACAATCGTAGCCACGTTTTACCTGTAAAAGCTCAACTATGTCCCTGCATGATCACTTAAGAATGATTTAAAAATAAAACGTTGAATTATTCAACTGAAAATTTCGTTTATTTAGTTTTAGGTTTTTAACATTAACTTCCTAAAATATTCAAAATTTTAACTTTAAAACGCCGAATATTGTTCACTCCTCCTAAAACTAAATCTCACGTGTTTAACTTAAAAACTCACGTAACTTCACTAAAACATTGAAACATACATCATCAATTTCCTAACATTTTCGGACTTTTAGTGTTAAAACACTTATCACTATTCACACTATGTGCACTTTAAAATTCATGTGTCTAACTTAAGAAATCACGTGCTAATGTTAAAACACCGAATACTGTTCATCAGTTTCCCAATGTTTTCGGACTTTTAACATTAAAACATCGATTCTCTTATCACATGTGAACTTAAAATTTTACATGACATTCCATTATTGATTTATGAATTATATACATATCTAACACTTATTTATGAATATCAAACTTAAGTGTTCTGAAAATAAATATACTTAATCCACTAACTTAAAACACTTAACTAAAATCAAAAATACAAGTGTTAAATAATTAAACAATAATTACCATAATATTTCAAGATAATTTCAGTTATGTCTAAAAATAGTATAAATAAATAATTAACAAATGTAATTAAGACTTTAAATATCTATCAAATATTATTAAAATATTAATCAATCATTCATCATCAAAACATAATACTCAACATAGAGGTGAAGAATACAATTTCAAGGAATTTAAACTATTTTGTAAAGTGCATGAAATTAGAAGGCATACTACAATGCCTTATATATACTACAATAAATGATGTGGCTGAAAGGAAAAATAGAATTTTGATGAATTCTGTGAAATGTATAGTTTCACATTTAGGTCTCTCCAAAATTTTTTAGGGAGAAGCTTTCCTTACAATAAATCATGTATTGAATAAAATACCTTCTAAATCTGTACCTAACACACCTTATGAGTTATGAACCAAAATAAAGTCCAACTTACATTATTTAAGAAAATAGGATTCAATAGCCCATGTACTTATTATTGGATAATTAAGAGATAAGTTGGAATCTATAATACTATTGCAAAAATTCTTTTGATTATAGGTTTTATAATAAAAAGAATGGAAATATTGAATGTAAGGATGCAACTTTTCTACAAAATTTGGATGAAAAGGAAGAAAATAAAGAAAAGATCAAGGGACCGGCCACTACTTATAGTAGGTAATGACTATTTCAATAATATCCTAGAACAACACCCTACAAATGAAGGAAAACAAAGTATGGAAAATGCAATAAAACCTATGGCAATTGTAGGTGAAAACCAAGATAAGCCTATAAATGAAAATGAAGAAATTGTGAATAGGAATGAAGAATAAAATGAACCGGTAGTACCATTAGCAACAAGATAATGAGATATCAACCTGCATGGATGGATGATTATCATGTGTATTCTTGTGACTATTCATGTTTATTAGTAGAAATAGAGGAAAATCATATAGAGCCCATGTTATATAAAAATGTTATAGAATCTCAAGAAAGAGATTTATGACTTAAAGCCATGAATGATGAGATTCATTCCATGCATGAAAAAGAATCAAGTATGGATATTGTGTGATTTGTTTGAAGGAAGGAAAGCTGTATGATGCAAATAGATATTCTAGATAAAGTTAAAGGCCGATGACTCTATTAAAAACTACAAGGCCTAGTTGGTTGCTATGGGTTATATACAAGAATCAATAATTAATTTTCAAGAAACTTGTTCTCCAATGGTTAAGTTTACTTCAATGAGAATTATATTGGCTATTATTACACATTTACACTTGGAATTACATTAGATGGATGTAAAAATTGCATTTCTAAATTGTGATTTACTAGAAGAAATTTACATGTCATGGTCTTAAGGGTTTTTAGGTGGAAGGACATGAAGGAAAAGAGTGCAAATTATTGGATACAATATATGATTTGAAAGAAGCATCTAGACAATGATATCATAAGTTTCATGATATGATTATCAGAATGAGATTTGTTTTTAAAAGGTTAGAATACTATGTATATGTAGTAATTTTGCCTTTTTTCACATGTGCAATGCCATGCAATTACATTGGATGTGCAGAAGATGGTTTTAACAAAATAGAGCGTTGAGCTTAAAAAATATTTAAAAAGTGCAAACATTCACTTCTACGGATAAACATCTTTTAAACGCTAACATTTGAATGATTAAGATTAAAATCTTAGTTGAAATGCTCTTTTTACGTATAAATCTATATCTTGTAAATCAGGTAAAAATGGTAAATTAGAATCGTTAAATTAACATTTGCAACAATTTATGCATTACTTTCCAACAACAAAATCAACTTTTAAAAAATACCTTTGAATTTAATTTGATCTTCTTGAAGCAGCAGCAGCATCAGAAGGCACCGCCATAGATTAAAGGTAGAACTTTTGGTTTACTTATCAAAATTTGATCTTCCTGAACCTTTTTGGGTTGCTGATTCCATTGAGGCGGTATCATTTGTCCCATGTTTATGCAATTTTGCGTACATATTTTTAAAATGTTAAATAATGAGGTATAGTGAAATAGAAACCAATGACGGTGTTAGATTTGCTTGAACATCCTATGCAGCATGTGTCCATTGGCCATGTTGTTAGTGTAATTGGTCACTTGCTAGTGTGTTTAAGTCATGCAGTCCACCCAACCAAGTGTGATGAATTTCTCAAAGATGGTGCCAACCGATCTTTCCTTTGTTGAGCTAAGCTAGTTTAATTGAAGGTTCATTGGTTGAATCAATTGGAAGGCATTGTGGTTGCTTGGAAAACAAAAAACTAGACTGAGCCGGATGGCAGATTGGCCTTGTTCCCTTTGATGAAGTTAAGTAGTTAAGGGAGAGCTTAGGTTTAGGGTTGGAAAAGCATATCATAGATTCATAATAATGCATTTATTGGGTATTTATAATTGATAGTGGTAGGTGGGGGATGCTAGGGATTGGGGAATCTCGTTTAACCACATGACTTTACGGTGTTAGACATAAGTGCTAGCTCAACATCTATACAACTAGTTGGTGACCATGTAAACTTTATGTGTTTCTACATCATATGCTGTAATGGAGTTTGATGATGGCATTGGGAATGTTTAGTGTAAGTATCATTTAGATTTATTATTTTTGTTTTAATTCATGAAATGAATAAAAAGGTAAAATCTATCTAAAAATATCTTAATTAACATTTAATTTTAATCGTTTAAATATTAACGTATAAAAATTTTTATTTTCAATTTCCGTAATTTCTTATCTGATAGCTTTGAATCATATGGGGCTATGTGTGGGTGCAAGCAAGGATTGGTGCTAGGCATGCCCACAATGTTGCCACTGTCGTTACTAGCTCCCACTACCACTGTTGTCAACTTTTTTTCTTTCCACTCCATTTCCTTTTCACCAGCAGGAGCTGCTAGTGGCTTTATCCCCACTGCCACTCTCCCTCTGATAGGCAAAACTCCATTCTGGAACAAGCCAAACGTCCTTGTGCCCTTCGACATTGAGAAGGGGGAAGATGATGGGGAATATGATGGAGAGGGTGAGGAAAGTGAGTGAGTAGTGGAAGGGTTGGAGGTGAATATGGATGGAAGAAGGGTTTCTTCAACCAATAATTCACATGACTAGGAGATTCCTTCTGGTTTGTTGTTTTTTACCCTTTGTACCTTTTTCTTACTTATCATAATTTGTATGTTTCTAATTAAAAATAGACTTTGTTTTTTGTCAGGTAATGGTAAGATTTAGGAAGTTGGATGTCAAAAATCAGATCATACAAGATCAATGATTATGATTGGTGATTAATCAGTCCTATACATTAATTAATTTTAAGTTATATAACAAGGATGGTTCTTAGGGAGCAAGTCTTGATGTTGATTGACGAAAGTGTAGGAAGTCATTGGTTCAAACTTTAGTGGGTGTTTTTGTGTGCAGAAATTGGTGGGAATTGAATTAGTGGTAAATGAATTGCTATTGATAAGGCATTTGTGTAAATAAAAATCATGCAAATTAAATTCCTATTGAAAGATGATATGGCCTATTTATGCAAGTAGAAATGACAAAAAAGGAAAAAGCATAAAATCTAAAATTTATGGAAAATGGAAATAAGAGGAAAGTGTAGAACTTGGAGGTGTTTGTGCATGTTTTAGAATGTAACATAAATTAAAATATAGGTGTTTGTGTAAATATGATAATTGATAGAAAAGGAAGAAATCATTGTATGAATAACCTTTTGTATAAATATCATTAATGTCAACTTTTAAGTTTGAAGTAATAATTACTCTTTACAAAGATTGTTTTTGTTATTTTTATTTAAAGATAATAATAATTATTTTCATATAAATTGAATTTGATAAAAGCAAACATTTTCGTAATAGTTCTGACATTATTTGATACAATATAATATGAATCATAAATTTCTTTTCTCCTACGTAGACAACATAATTTCCTTGCGTATTCTATTAGTTATTTCTTTTGTTCGTTTTGCACTTAATCTACTAGTATTACAAGATATTCCTTCATCTCTTTCATATAGTTAAGTAGCCTCTAAATTTTTAGCAACCTCAATTTTAGGTAGTTCATCTTCAAGGTCTTCATGTAAATATTCTTTATCTACCCTATGAATGAAATTATGAAGTAAAAAGAAAATAATCTTTGCTTGTGTTTCAAATGGAAATGAGTAACTTCACAATATTAAAAATCAATGCTTTATTACTCTTAATGTGTGCTCAATTATTGTCTTCAATTGTGAATGTTTGTAATTAAAATTTTTCATAAAATTGGTAGGAATTCGATTATTGTCATACTTTGATAGGTGATATCTAACTACTTAATATGAATCATGTAGCTAAAGTTGAAGAAAGAAAAATATGAATGATTGGAAAGGAAATTGAAATAATGGAAAGAAAAGATCATAACAATAATATAGTGCAAAACATATTACTTCAAATGTTAGATCTTGATGATAGATAATGTTTAGACTATGTTTGATTATGGAAATGTTTACATTTATTAATTTCATTTTATATGAAAATAATAATAATTATTTCTAGATAAAAAATAACAAAAATTTGTAAAAAGTAATTATTATTTTAAACCTAAAAGTTGACATTAATGATATTGATGCAAAAGGTTATCCATAGAATGATCTCTTCTTTCCTATCAATTCTCACATCTACACAAACACTCATTTTTTATTTTTTTTTACTTTTTAGAACATGTACAAACACAAGTTTTGTATTTCTTTTGTTATTTTCATTTTTCATAAATTCCACATTTCTTATCATTTTCTTTTTCATTGTTTCTACATAGACAAACAAGCATAGCCCATCTCATTTTAAGACATCAATCAATAGGAAAAGTACATGTTCAAAAATGTCATTTTGATTGGTTTGACTTGTAAAAAAACCTAGGGTGGGAAATAGAAAAGAAGGCAATCTGTTTAACTCATAAATTTGGACTAGCTTGTTTGAGGAAGTTCCTTAGCAATCGTCTATGGCAACCTCCCATTTAGTTCTCCTAACCATAAAATGTCCGTAGATGCAAAACCCCCTTCCTTCTCACTGTACCACGTACAACTCTAATTGCATATGACTCACACAAAGACTTCATCACCTATGTATCACATAGGTTTGCTTCTGATGGCTCATGGGAGAGGTGCATGCTTTAATGTTTGAAGTGAATGGAGTAGATTTGTGTTATTGGTTGGTGCTTATTTATGTGTTTTTAAAGATTCATAAGACATGAGCTATTGGAAGCAAATGGACCAATATAAACTAGAAATGTTTGATTCTGTTGTTATCATCCCCCCTGTTAAGAAAACTTATATCCCATAAATTACAATTGGTTTCCATCTTTACTTTAGGAGCAACAGCAATAGATTACTAGATGAATTGCATGATTTTATCAAAATTGCTTTGATCCTATGAGGCACAAGTGAATTAATATTATCATATTGCCCATCAAAGGTATCATTAATGAATAAAATAATTTTACCATCAATAGTCAATATTCATGACATTATAACTATTGCTAAAATGGCATTTGGGACATTTTCATTTGGATTATTAAAAGAAGCATGATATTGGTATTAAAATGTGTTGTTACTTGAGTGAAAAGTTGATTCATCTTTTGGTTGTTTGTCAAAAGTAGCTAGAGCTGTTATTGTTGTTGATTTTTTATTTTAAATTCTATGTTTTGATTATTGTCAAATGACTTGTATTTTGTTGATAACTGGAAGCTATATAAATACTAATTATTCTGATTATGATGAAGGAAAATCGTTTAAACTTGACTTTAAATGGCTACTAGTAGCACTCATATTTATCATTTCTCTGATTATTTGATTTATCATTTCTAATTGTTTTGATATTTATTTGATATTTGCAGAAATTGAATTGCTATTAAGCGTTGAAGAGAAAGAAATATTGTATCAGAATTAAATTCCCAATTTCTGTAAAATATCAACAGTTGAGTTTTATGATATCAGATTTTCAGTTGATGTTGCTTTATTTTATTCACAAATCACAATTAAATGGACTGTAATTTCTAGCAAGAAACTTTGTTAAGTGCAACTTACGTCTTTGTTTGCAATTTTCTGTTGAAGGAAATATGTCTTACATGCATTTAGAAAAATATTTAGCATATTTTTAAGTCATAAAATACTACATTTTTGAAATTTTGTTAGCAATGTCACTATAATGCAGGAAAAGTGGAATTCATTTCACACTCTTGCACTATCTGACCAGATTCCTATCATGGACAAACTACTTAAAGATGGTGTGAACATTGATGCCATTGACAAGGTGAAGTCTGTCTCTTAACCTTTTTATCAAGTTAAAATAGCAGATTCTTTTGTCTGAAGCAATAGAACTTGAGTAGGTTCTGTGAAACAGGATGGTTACACTGCTCTTCACAAGGCCGTGATTAGTAAAAAGGAAGCTGTTATAAGTCATCTCCTAAGAAAGGTGCAAATCCTTATTGTAGAGATCAGGTAAGTTGCTTATTATCTTCTCCATTAAACTCCTATTTTAGTTTGACAATTTAGAAGTGCTATATATTGTTTTTGGTAGGATGGTGCAACTCCACTTCATTATGCTGTTCAAGTTGGTGCCATGCAAACGGTGAAGCTTCTAATCAAATACAAAGTTGACATAAATGTTGCAGATAATGTAAGCTTCAATTTTGTTTGTTTTGGGTATAAATTATAAATCTATTTAGCTAATAGAGTAGTGGGTCACTTTTATTTTTCAGGAGGGATGGACTCCTCTGCATATTGCAATACAAAGTAGGTCAAGGGATGTTGCAAAAGTATTGTTGATCAATTGTGCAGATCAAATGAGAAGAAATAAGGTAACCAATTCTTAAGTGCATACACTCCTAAATAACTTCTTTTGTACATTTACCTGAAATGAACAGAAGAGAACTCAATGTCACATATGGTGTCCTCAAGCAGCAGCCAAGATGAGTGTTTGACACCTCTTGATTGCTCTTTGTAGTTTCTTTCTGAATGTCAATTTACTTCTTTTCCTTTGAGAGTAAACTTCTAACACAAAGACTGCATACTTCAAACTGAAATTCCTTGATCCCTACAATATGAAATTAAACCAGCTCATGTCTTGCTGGCATTAAATTTTGAAGGTCTTCTTTTGATTGAAGCCTATATATGATGGTCTGGTGTAGTTTTAATGTTCTTACCTTGGTTCTCCATAAGGGAGAGCTTGTAGATGCTGACCCTTTTTATCTTGATCAAGGAATAATAACATCTGATGGATTATTTCCTTTTATCTCAGTATCCTGTTTTGTTTCCAGGATGGGAAAACTCCTCTTGATATCAGTCTTTGTTATGGAAGGGATTTCAAATCATATGAGCTCGCAAAACTACTCAAGCTTGTACCTGCCGACAAAGAATTTTGAGCGCTCTCGAATGCAATTATCTTCACCAACATTGATGTCTCGATATCAGCAATTTATACTTAGTATCAAACAAAACAAAGTTAATATATTTGCATTTAGGCATTTCTTCAGCTATCAAATCTCTCTTATTGATTTCTTTTACCATTTTTGGAGTCAACTAACTCTTTAATTTTTGTGCTGCTTTAAATTTGAAACTAAACTAATTCTAGATACAATTTGAAATTGAAACCAAAGGTCATAACTTAATACCAATATTTTAATATTTTATATTTGAAATTTGATAAAAATCAAAATATTATCAATCTTATTCCTTGAGCATATAAACATAATCATTATTAAATTCTTATTTATGATTTGAAATGACGAAATCAGAATCACTTTTGGTATTTATGATTAAAAATGGTTTTTTCTGGTAATTAATGTATATTTTCACTGTTATCATCAAGGTGTAGAAATCTCAATTTTGCAAAATGACAATACATTTAGGGGTAGGTTGGTTATTCCATATTTTTGGGTTACAATTGTATGAAAAATTAGAGATAAATGGTATACTTGCATTTTTGAAAATGTTATGATATTTTTTTGTTTTTTATTGGTTGAATTAAAAGTAATTAATTCTTGTCTAGATACTATCAGATTATAATTGTATGATGATGATGATGATGTTGGAATATCTTCATCAAATCTTGGATCGTATAAAAATACTCAAGAATCTGAAGATGATCCAACATTTGATTTTGGTATTGTGAACATTGGTAGAGGAGAATGTTTTATTCTTAATCCATATCTGTGTGTATAAATTAAATATTTGATTTAATTGTTCTTCTATTATATTAACATTTAATCTTAAATCTATACCTAAACTTATTTGTATTTCCCTAATTAATTTAATAGCATATTTTATTTTATATTTAAGATCTAAGCATGTACTCAAAATATATAATGTAGGGATTTCATTCTAATATTTTAAATTTTTTTGTTTCATTCTATTTACTATTGGTTGGAAAAATAGATGTCTCGTATTTGTTAAAAACTCAATATGATATAAATGATGCAACACATAGATAGATGTAGAATAATAAATTCTTAATAATCTAACAGTTACATCATAAAAAGGTTTTAAAAATTCAAAAAAATATTTTACAATTTTAAAATGATCATCTCTTAGTTGTCATTGATAATTATCATAATGATGACGATTATACATAGACATTATTTGAATTTCATATGATAATACATTTTCTAACATTAAATATAATGAATTCTACCTATGTTGAACATGTAAAGAGAATTTTTTATGCGGCCTTTCAAAAGAATCACATGTTTCATCAAATTATTGTTACCGCTTTCTTGAACTAGTTATAAAACTTATAGCATCCCTAACAATTTCAAAATAAGTTTCAATTTCTTTTATACAATAATATTAATTATGTGACACATACATCTTTGGTGAAATAATTTAAAACTATTTGGTGGACTTACTCTAGTTTTAAACATTAGTATTATTGTAGTATTATTAGCTGCAATATCAAAAGTTATACTAATTTTATTTCTAATTCCATATAAATTAAAAATTTTCATAATGTTTGCAAATTTTTTTCAGCAATATGTGGATGTTGAATTTTTCTAAATTTTATTAATCTTTTTTGTAAAATCTAATTTTGATCAATATAATGTGTAGTTACAGTTATGTACCCATCCTTAGTTTTATCCAACCAAATATCTGAAGTATATGCTACACATGTCATTGTTGTACTCATAACATTAATAAGTTCTAATCTAAGCATATTAAATGAATTCATAATATCTGACCTAATAGTATTTTTAGATACATGTTTATATTGTGGATAATATGCTTTAAGAAATAGCAACTCTTCCCTAGTGAAGTCGCCAGTTCTGTTACCCTTCTTTCCACCTAAATATTGGTTGGATCTATTTAAGAGAATAATAAGCACATGGGACTCGGGAAATAAGTTGAAAGTTATACATAAAATATCGGAGTCGCCACCTTATTTTACTGGAAAACAAGGAAAACAAGAAGAGGAAGAAAATGCACTCTTCAACTTAGGAATGAGATGTAAAATCTCTAAGAAAATCAAAACAAGAGGTTTGCTACTTAAAGATAATGAGTAAGGATCCAAGGTACTGTTGGGGACACTTGGCCTCCTTACTGTGATTGATGCACAAGCTAACTAAAATGCAGGGAGAAATAAAAGGGAAGATTTAGTTGTCCGATTAGGAGTTTCTCGACATGCCTTAATCCAACTAGTCCCAAAACGAAAAGGAAAGAAGCGAAAATTGGGATAAGTTGGTGGACCTCTAACAAATCCATCTAGGAGCCACACGAGAACTCAAGGAGTCAGGTCTCAGGGCATTCACCAAGATGGTCATAAAACGATGCGAAAATTTGATAAATCTATCTAGGAGCTGCACGAGGACTCAATGAGTCAAGTCTCAGGGCATTCACAGAGATGGCGTGTTGACCCCCATGCTTATGACTTACTGGCTGCCGGGTAAATCAACCGGCCATCCACCAGCATGCCAATATATCACCCCAGCGGTCGGTTCCCCCAAACATCTCCTTGGTGAAGTTCCACTTCGCTGGTGTTGATGCCCATGTTCAGCACCTATCGGGTAGCCGAGTAAATCAGCTAGCCACCCACTGGCACGCTAGTAAAATACCTCGACGGCTGATTCTGAACTCTTCCCCGGGCGTGAAGGTCCATTTTCGCTCCAAATGAAGGACCATGCGAAAAAAATAGGGCTGCCGACTTATGATTAGCTGGCAGCCAACATGCAGATACCCGTTAACACACCCGCAACCACCAGAGGAGAGAAAACGGCCGACCACATGGAACTTCTATCCATGGGCAGAAGTACCATTTTCCAAATGGGGGGGGGGGGGGGCAAGGTAAACGTCGTGAAGTTACAATGGCCGTAGGCTGGGGTAAAATACATGGCCATTGGGTCATTAGCCAGTGCCCAATCTTGGTTATCCACCACGGCCTATTCTCTCGAACCACTGGCTATGTTCCTAGCGCATGTCGATCTCCCTTACCTGACAGTTGGCCAACCTGCCATGGCTGTTGGCTAAACGCTTGGGTAAATAATTCAAATTGAATGGAAAGATACGGTGAGATTTAATTACTTAAATCTCGCAATCAATCAATCACGTAGATCACGAGATTAAACCAAAATGTACGTGGGGTTTCCATCTTGGGATCACCCAAAACAGAAGGTAATTCCTTATATAAAGGGCCCTCCATTCCATGCAGCGGGGGGCTTTTTTTTTCGGTGTTCTGAAGGAGTGATTTTGGAGGAGAGCTGCTCGAAGCACCGATGTCCTGTTGCCGCACCGGAGCAAGGACTTCCGACCATCGCCGACATCTCCTTGTAGGTAAGCCCCTTGTCCCTTGCAGTCATGCTTCTTATTTAGCCTCTTTTGTTCGAACCCTGACCGTACTGGACATTACCCATGCAAAGGGAAAGGTCGGAGGATATGCTTGGGTCTTATTCCTTCGGATACACTTTCGAAGGTACCGACAGCCTCCCTCCACATTGGGTAAATCCACTCGGTACGGTCGAGATCAGTCCGGTCACGATTCATTCGTCGGGTTTTTATTTGAAAACCCATGTTTTCTTACATGTTTTTATGAGCATATTGTCGGGTTTCTTTGTCCCTTTTCTTTGAAATGCCTGGCCATTGTTAGATGCGTTGTCTCTGCTTACAGATGACCATCTCCCCGAAGGTGTCCGCCTCTCCCATCTTTCGGGACTGGGTGTAGAAATCTCTGTACCTGGAAGTGGAGGCAGCATACCGGGTGAACATCTAGCCCCAGACCTGGATGTTCGGTAGGCAGACGGGCAGACCCACTAGACCTCTGGCTTTTCAGCTAGAGGTCCGTAGCAGTGGCTACCACATCTATACTCGCGTTTTTACCTATTTCCCGCTTATCTCACTGGGAGGGGGCAAAGCTGCCCTTCCGAAGCCTCGAAAAGGATTCTAGGATGAGGTCGTCAGCATGCATCTTTGTCGACGTTGGCATGCATTCTTGCTGACGTCGACTGTTCAGGTGTATGAGTATGTACACCCGATGGTTCCCCTTTATCGGGAGGAGCAAAGCTGCCCTCCTGATGCCCTAGAAAGGCTTCTAGGATGAGGTCGTCGACATGCATCCTTGCCGACGCCGGTCGTCCGGGTGTATGAGTATATACACGCCGACGGTTCACCTTTACCGAGAGGAGCAAAGTTGCCCTCCCGATTCCCCAGAAAGGCTTCCAGGATGAGCCTGTCGGCATGAGTCCTTGCTTACCCAAGCCAAATTGGGTACTTGAACTCTTGTCCCCAGTAGGAGAGGCGGAATGTCAGGCGGATGTCGGTCCCCTTACTCGGCAGTTCAGCTCTTCAGCCAATAGTCCCTAATGGTGATCGCCACGTCTTTCTCTCTCCTTTTCTCGTTGGATCCTGTGTGAATCCTCGCATTGGTGTATTTCCACATGCTTTACTGGAAGGAATAAGACTATTCCTCCCGATGCCCTAGCAAATCCTCAAGGATGAGGTCGTTGGCACCTATCCTTGTTGACGCCGGCCGTCCGGGTGTATGAGTATGTATACCCGAACGGTCCCCCTTTACCAGGAGGAGCAAAGCTGCCCTCCTGATGCCTTGGAAAGTCTTCCAGGATGAGGCCGTGTTTGGCTGGGCTAACTATTGTTGTATTCCGTTTTTAGAGCTGGAGAGAGGCTGGAATTAGTCGGGCTATCTGGGGATGCCTAACACCTTCCCCAATAGTACCATGAGTCCCATATCCAGTTCTCTCATTTTTTGCATATTTTTACTCGATTTTACACCATTTTTGCGATTTTCATCATTTTAGTGGCGAAAGGACACTTCCCCATCCAGTTTTCCTTATTTTCTATGCAAAAAATAAGGTGGCGACTCCGTTTAGCGAGCCATCCACCCCACGTGGCGATGCGCTCCCTCAATCAGCTTTCAATTCTCTATACCTCAGCCCATCCATTGGGTCTGCTGGCGGAACCTCATGGGTTTCCAAGTGATAGCTGGATGAAAGAGAGGGTACAAATTTTTGGCAACTTCGCTTGGGACACTCGCTGCATTTTATCGATTAAGCGACTCAGACTCTCACTTGTACAACTCTTTTAGGGTCAGCCTTTTATTTTTTGTTAGGATTTCTAGCGTCCCTACCGCATTTGCTAAGCGAAGCCGCTTTCAAGTGCATCGAACCAAATCACCCTTCTTTGGTTTTCCTTGTAGCCCTTTGCAGTTCCAGATCCCGCTGGCTCCCCCTATTCAGACCCATTCATAGGCAAGAGCTATGACCACTGGTTTCGTAGCTACATCTGGGACTTCTCCATCTATCACCATAGCGGCCTCCATGCCGCTATCCGTGGCCTTTGGCCCACCACCTCCTGTCATCATTAGGACATACTTCACCAGGCTGATCAATGTACCTGCTGGAGCCGCGAATCCACCCTGGGCACCTAACTTGTTTGCCACTACGACATTTGACAATCTAGCGTCGCATCCTATGCTGCGCACCTCTCCAGCTGCTGGAGTTGAAGGTGATAGGCCGGTTCCCACACGGAACACCGGCCCATCGTACCAGCTGCCCTCAAACATGGAGGGCATAGAAGGGGCCGGCACCTTCCAACCGCCTCGGCCAGGGCATTTCGAGCAGACCCTCCTGGCTCATCAGTTGGCGTGCTACCAACAGCAAGGGATTAGCTCAGTAATCCCACCCAGGCCAACCGTCCATGTCCCAGAGATGTCGCATACCGAAGAATACGATGTCGTCACCACTCTTGTGGCAGGTCAGTTCTTTCAGCCGCCACTACTACCGCCCTAATGCTGGACCTGCAGGCGCAACTACTTTAGTAGATAGCCGAGTTGGAAGCATCCTTTTGGAACATGAGGCCTGGCCTATTGGAACCCTCTTGTTCATTCCAAAACCTCTATTTCTATTCGGAGGCGATGTTGCCTCTCGACTTCAAGATGCCCGAATTGGTCAAATACAATGGGCATGGCGAACCCCGGGGGCACCTCCGGGCTTACTGCGGGGACATGGCGGCGCTGCAGCACGAGGAGAAGCTCCTCGTCCAATTGTTCCAGAAATCCCTCCAAGGGCTGACATTGTCATGGTACATGTCCTTGGATTTGACAAAAATCTACACTTGGGAGTAGCTGGTGTACATGTTCCAAGAACAGTATGCATACAACTTGGACTTGGCACCCAAGTTGGAGGACCTTTGCAGCCTCTGCCAATGTGAAAATGAGCCGTTCAATGGCTACATTGGCAGATGGAGGGCCTTGGCATCCCAAATCTGAGATAAGTCGGCTGAGGAAGATTCCCTGGACATGATTGTACAGGGCACCCAGCCATCACTAGCGATGCTCCTGTGCATTCAATTGTACACCACATTCTCCCAGCTAATCAAGGCCGGCAGTCGCCTGGAGGGGTTTCTGAAGTCCGAAAGATTCTCAACCTTCCCCTTTAGGGCCAACACTGGAGGACACATCCATCCCAGGCCATTGGCAATAGGCAACAATAGGGGCAACAACCACGACTTCCGTAAGAACGACAACGAGCGGCCAGCTCCTGTCATGATTGTAGTAGCCACGCCCTTGCCATATCAGCTGCAGCAGGTGTACGCTCCAGCCTCGAAGTATCATCCGCCGGCCATCACCTCGGTTCAGCAACCAGTCTACATGGCCCGACCAGCAGTGAATCAGTAGCCTTGGAGGCTCGAGGCTCCACCATTGGCAGCAGCACCAAAGCCACCGGTGTCACGGCAATGGCAGGCAGCTGCCCCAGGATCCTCCCATCAAAGGAACCAGGGGCAAAATGGGGGCCAAACAGGTTCTAACCAACAACGTCCCACCCAACAACAGTCGCGGCAACAACGCCAACCGCCCATGCAGGTGCAACAGCTGTGCGTAATGGAGTACATGCCCGCTCTCAGAACCACTGAGCCAGGTGTTCCACATGCCGCTCTCACCAGCCGCATTGGTCAGAACAGCCATCCCTGCGGCATCTTCAGTCCCCAAGGTCTCGGCAACCAATCTCACTCCCTCGGCCAGCGCTCCAGCCAGCGTAGTCGCTTTAACAGTTGCAGCCCTGACACCACTCCAAGCACATTTGGTAAGGTAGCTGTTACTTCCAGAGGTATCCAAGCACAGCAGATTTGAATGAGATTAGCATGTGTAGGAGGGAGAAAACACGAAGGAAATTCGAAATCACGGCTGGCGGCGGCTTGGACGCGCGGCTAGGGTTCCAGGAGTGCCCAAACGCCCAAATCACAAATGCAAACGAGATTTATGTGGTTCCCCAACTTGGGTACGTCCACAGGTGTCTCTCCTTAGGTTCTTCACTATCTTCAAATGGTGGATTACAAGAGAAAGGGAAAGGGGAGAGTGGGATGGCCGACGCACCAAGGGTTGGCTCAGCCTCCTCACACAAAGCTTCTCTTGTTACAAAATGATCTCTCACAAAAACCCTAATTTCCTTTTGGGCATTTGGATGGCCTTATATAGTGGCTAATCATCCATGACAAAAATGCCCTTACAAACATAATAAGATTCAAGACATATTCAACAAATCTCCACCTTGTCT
>JAMKPZ010003229.1:0-34379 GCA_024699675.1 Amphibolis antarctica
CCTTTTTTATACAGAACTGACCAAAACGTATAAAAAAAATACTCGTGCATATGCACAAGACCTCACTAAAATAGCACTCAAAACCACATGCAGAGCAACTTGAGTAGGAAACAGGGGAGAAAGAAGGAAGAAACACAATATGAAGATGTTCTCATCGGTAGATTAACATCGAGATTAAAGCAAACTTAGTGGAATTAGCGCTAAACATAGAGGACAAGAGCTTTAAATAATAGGGCATTAGTTGTGCAACCGGAGGTTTGCATCAAAAGTAGTGACAAGAACACATCCAGAAGGAAGATGATATATATAATCATGCCTCCTGCGGTTCCTCCTCTTCATAATCTTCGTAGTCTGCTTCCTCGTCGGCAGTGGCATCCTGGTACTGCTGGTACTCCGAAACCAGATCGTTCATGTTGCTCTCAGCCTCGGTGAATTCCATCTCATCCATGCCTTCACCAGTGTACCAGTGCAAGAAGGCCTTCCTGCGGAACATGGCAGTGAATTGATCACTGACACGATGGAACATCTCCTGGATGGATGTGGAGTTGCCGATAAACGTAGAAGCCATCTTCAGCCCGGTTGGAGGGATGTCGCACACTGTGGACTTGACATTGTTAGGAATCCATTCGACGAAGTAAGAGGAGTTCTTGTTCTGCACGTTGATCATCTGCTCGTCCACTTCCTTGGTGCTCATTTTCCCACGGAACATGGCAGATGCTGTGAGGTAGCGCCCATGGCGGGGGTCCGCGGCACACATCATGTTCTTGGCATCCCACATCTGCTGGGTGAGCTCGGGCACCGTAAGAGCACGGTACTGCTGGGAGCCCCTAGATGTAAGGGGGGCAAATCCCACCATGAAGAAGTGGAGTCGCGGAAAAGGGATGAGGTTGACGGCAAGCTTCCTAAGATCGGAGTTCAATTGCCCCGGGAAGCGAAGACAGCATGTGACGCCACTCATTGTAGCAGATATCAGGTGGTTCAGATCACCGACTGGAACCAAGAACAACCAATAATAAGTAAACCAATAGGAAGGAACAGAAGGGTAATGATGTACACAAGTATGCCATACAGCTGGGCGTGGTGAGCTTCAGCGTTCGGAAGCAGATATCGTAAAGGGCCTCGTTGTCCAACACCATGCACTCGTCGGCGTTTTCAACCAATTGATGAACAGAGAGAGTGGCGTTGTAGGGCTCTACAACGGTATCAGACACCTTCGGCGATGGGAATACAGAGAAGGTTAGCATCATACGATCGGGGTATTCCTCTCTTATCTTTGAGATGAGAAGTGTGCCCATCCCAGATCCCGTGCCACCACCCAAGGAATGGCACACCTGGAAACCTGGAAATACAAATACACAGCGGTGTACAACCCAAATTCAATTTCCAGAACTTGTCTGAACTGCGGTAAGAATATGCCAATAATGAGCATAAACAACATTTTTATCTGCAAGAGCTACAAACTACATGACCGACAGGGGCATGCGTGCTCCAACTTTGTAGTATTAATCGACATCAAAAAAACATTTGACCATCATGACTCCTAGTGCATCGACAAAATCATCTGGAAAACGGAATAAAATGTGCATAAAAGATGAATCTTGTAAAACATGACATAACATAAGTTGGATCGGCCGAACCCTATAGGAGTGAATAAATAGCAACAACATCCACACAACAGCATTCACAAGCCTCGAAACCAAAACACAGAGAGAAAAGTACGAGGCAACGGAAAAAACCGACCTTGGAGGCAGTCACAGTTCTCGGCCTCCTTCCTGACAACATCGAGCACGGAATCGATCAATTCGGCGCCCTCGGTGTAATGTCCCTTGGCCCAGTTGTTCCCCGCCCCAGACTGACCGAAGACGAAGTTATCCGGGCGGAAGATCTGGCCATACGGCCCGGACCGGACGCTGTCCATGGTCCCGGGCTCGAGATCCATGAGCACTGCCCGGGGTACGAACCTCCCGCAGCTTGCCTCGTTGTAGTACACGTTGACACGCTCGAGCTGCAGGTCGGTGTCGCCGTGGTAGCGGCCGGTGGCGTCGATGCCGTGCTCCGTGCATACCACTTCCCAGAACTTGGCCCCGATCTGGTTGCCGCACTGGCCGCCCTGGATGTGGAGGATCTCCCTCATTTTCGGCGGCGATGGAGGGGGAGAGCGAGCTAGGTTAGGGTTTTGGAGGGCGTGTGGGGAACAGAGGGGTGGGGTTTTATAGTGGGGGGTGGTGACGGTTTCAAGGTGGGAACTGTAGGTTGTGCGCAACGGGTGTACGACATTTTGGGGGGAATTTTGAATTTTGAAAACGTTTGCAAGATTCGGACAGCCGCACAATACATATGTATGTACGTACGTACGTACGTACATATTACAGTAAAATTTGTTATATATAGTTTATTTTATAATAGCAAGTAATATCAAACAAAAAGTGAGCCCACTTTTATTATTATTTTTTTTTAAAAAATAGATATTAAGTTTTTTAATTAATATATATATTTAAAAAAAAAACTATTTTTTTAACTTTCTCGACAACATATACATAAAAATTATTATTTTCGTTTGTTTGTGTTGCCGGCGAGAGTGCCATTGCGTCAAGCGCGTGCATGTCAAGAGCAGGAGCGTGCTCTCGTGCGGGAGGTGCGAAATTTATTATATATTTAATGTAGGGTATATGAATTTACGTATTTATCCTTATATGTATTGATTTATTACAATATACATATATTAATTAGCAATAATTCATAAATATCATTTTATATTTGATACATAAATATATACAAATATAGATATTTTCATAAAAATATATATTTAATATATATATATTTATAAATGGATAAATTAAATGCGGTCTAACAAGAAAACTCTGGTTTGACTAGATTTTCGAAATGATCTTTTCGAGTGTCCTTAGAAAAATAAAAAATGTTGACACTGCACAGTAACAAGAGTTTATTCGAATTCCAATTATTGTACAATTTTATCGTGTTTGATAAATTTTTCTCTGTAGTAGCGAAAACGTGAAGCTGCATTAATAAATGCACCCTAAAAGTGAAATGTCTTTTACAAAAATTCAATTTTTTTTAAAAAAGTAAGCAAAAAAAGAAGATGAGCATCACTTATTTGAAGTTAATAGCCTGATTTTTGTAGAGATGTCTTTTAAAAACATATGGAGGATTGCTAGGCTCAAAAAGGAGGGTACACCCATTGGCAGGAGGGTTGCCAATTATGGTGGCATCGCGAAGGCCTCAAGATTACTGGGCTTCAAGAACCAGCAGCAGAAAGGTGGACTACCTTTAAAAACTTTGAGCACAGACTGGTATTCATGAGACATGGCCTGTCAACAAAAAGTGTAACATATCTTCACAGCGTCTGGAAGAAATCAGTATTATTAAGTGGCATATAATGCCTAATAGGAAGGGGACTTGCAGTTAGGGTTGAAAATATGCAATGTTGACAGCGTAAGGGAACATATCATCGCAGATATCATACTCTCTTATAGGTTATATATATGTTATTTATGCTATGTTTCATTTTTTTTAAAATTTCTTGAGAGTTATCACAAATTTTCTTAGAAATTTTGGATTTTTATATATTTGAATTTGAGTACACATAGAAGATGGGACTACTTATTACTGAACCCTCACCAAATCTCGCATGGTGTTTGCCTTTTTAATTGTATATCATTACAACTTGTATTTTAGCACATTATTTTTTATTGTATGTGGTTCTTTTAACGTCACAAGTGCCTAAAAGTTAAATTTAGTTAGTCATAGATGGGTATAATTGCATCCTTAGCTTCTTATATTTCAAAGTGAAATTAATTGATTTTAGTCATTTCAGTGAACTATCATGTTTTTACCAAACTCCACCTGCATTATCTAACTTCCACATGTGTACCATCGAGCTAGCAACAATGGACTCATCCATTTCGTACTCAATGCATCAGTCATGACAAGCCATCCTTAATAATCCTTCAGGAATTTCATTCACCATGGATAATCATTCTAAGTAAAGATGTACTTCAAGCTTTTACTATCAAAGTATCAATGTACACTTCAAATTGCACTTCGAGCACAACAGGATTCCCTTTTCTATCAAATTGAAATCCAACACAACTGAAGCTGCATTCCTCGATTGGTAAAATGACAAAAAGTAAACACTTGTCATACTAGATATCCATAATGCGTGTTTCTTTGTCAAAAAAATGCTGGACCTTCTTTTGTCAATAAAAATAAAACTTATCACCATGCATAATGCATAGTTTTAGGAATTATGTATTTTGAAAAATTTTAGAATATGTTTATGAAGGATAGTTATTGCCTATAATAAAAACCAATGTTAAACTAATCAATTTTGGTAAGCTCGTGGGCATTGACAATGCTTCTACATGACATGTTTTAACAGCCAAACACCTACTCAAAAGACCAATTACCATGTCGCATTGGCACATTTGGGAAGCTCGTCAAACAAATAAAAAAGATTCTAGTAATTGCATACACAAGAATGCAAAGGATAATTGTTGTTTTTCTATTGGCACCATTAACAGAAGACGATGCAACACAAAATAAAGATGGTTGGTGTTGAAGTACCTTCAGCTCAAAATAAGAAACTTGATTGGGATTTACTCCAATAGGAAACTCCTTAATGATTGAAATGAAGACCTCCAACAACCGTTTCCTATTATCAAGAAGACAATTGTAGAAAGCAAGAAGAAGCATTATCAGAAGATAGATAAAGTGCATGAAATATTTCAGTAATCAACAGTCATTTCAAAGGCAATTCCCAACTTGGAAATTATATACATCTGAAAAGATATTTGCATTTAAATCACTACTTTCCACCACACACACATTGGTTTACACTAGACTTCTTGTCCTTTTTTTTCATTACATAGAGAAGTTTTTCAATTAGAATTAAACTCTAGCCATATTCTGCTAAACACATGCAGACTCGACAGTCAACTCCTTCAAATAAAATTTACTTCTACATCCTATCTTCAACTTATTATATCCACCTGACTTTCAATTGTGATGAATTGGATGCTGATTTGTTTGTAGAATATAGATTTCAGTGCTGGAAGGCCCACTGCCTAATTTATTCATCTATCCTTGGATCAACCTATTCTACAACAGCAGTTATTCTCAGGTCAAATTAATCTATAGATTGGGCCAATCTAAATTAGTTATTGGTTTCAGTTGTTTTTGAACTTGGGCTCTTTTCCATGCAACTTCATAGTCTTTCTTTCCAACATTAATAGTTTGAGTTTTCAATAAATAGACAGAACGTTGAATCAGCTTCTAGTTCAACAATAAGAATCAGGGGTGGTTGAAATCATACTTTATTAAGGCAATTACCTACGTACCACCAAAGTGCCAAGTCACACCATGAAGGTTTGCCTTACCTCATCTCAATTAAACCGTTATTCTATTGGATCCATCAGATTAAATATATACGTTTTAAATTTTTTATTGCAACAAAACTTAATTATATATTTTTGATGGAATATTATTGAGATTTGTATAATTATTGAAATGTATAATCACATGAGTCCATAATCCCAAAGTCATCAATAGGAATTTTTCTTGATGTTGACCTAAGAAATCCATTGGATTATTATTCAATGGTTGGGCGACCCAATTGGTACATGGGGGAGGGGAGGGGTAATGTAGAGTGTTGTGAAGGAGGGTATGTGGCATACAATGATAGAAGAAGAGGAAGAGAAGGACCACTTTGTACACAAAAGGCAGTAGCAACGATAGAGGGGGAGGTGGTGACAGTGGAGGGGATAGTGACAGTGCTGCAAGTTGTGTCATACACAAGGGAGTGGTGGCAACAACAACAAAGGAGGGGGCGCATCACACAGGGGGTTAAAGGGGTAGAAGAATAAGAACAAGAATAAGAGGAACATGGCTTAATCTTAGACCATTAGATCAAAAAAATTATTGTATGATGCTGGACTGAAATAAAACTACGCAAAAATAATGTAGGTGCAAAGGAGACCATTCACTTGAATAAGATCATGAGAATTGTGAGAAGGCAGATAGTTTCACACTTGCATAAGGACCCTTCCGTAGATGATGATAGAGCCCCTTTTACCGAGGTACCTTGCTTTCTTCCAGTGGTTCCAAGAATTACCTCATGAAGTCCACTTTTGTTCCAACATATGGAATACCTGAGAATAGGAAGGATGTCAATCACTTAAGAGCCATAGAGAGAAGTATAAGACTTGAAAATTTAAAATATTTAACACAAATATCCATAAAGATCACCCTTATGACCAAACAGTAATAATCTCACGGCCTATTGTTATTTGATAAGTCATGGGTACCCGCATTTGAGAGTTGGTACGTTATTGTCAGACTGTTGAAATTCCACTGGAGGAATTGGGGCCTCAATGAAAATCACCTGTTTTGAAAAAAGGGTTATTTCATATGTGAACATATTCTGGTATTAATTTTTTTGAGGAAGCACTGTAAACCTTGTTAACTTGAAATGCACCAGACAGCTTGTTGGATATTGATAGGATGCGGTCATAGAGAGCACTTTTTAGATTTTCCTTGAGAATAGAATCAGTCAAAGTACCGCACGGATATTGCCCAACCGTTATAGAAGCTAGATACACTGGTTGCAGGATATGAGAAAGCAAAGCTCCTATAAAAAAGACATGTAAGATTCTTCAGTAAGGAATCCAAACAATAAGTGGAACGACACAACTCTGAAATACCTGAAATAATATGACACACAAACCTTGAACACCTACCACATTCCAACGAGCTATTTTGTCAGAACAACTCATTGATAATGTTGTATCTCCACGTCCAGGTTTTTTCTGTAACCTCCACTCAAATATTGGGTTTTCTTCTGAAGGAAGGCATTTTGATTCATCCTCATCTTTTAGCATATGATCACAGGCTTTAAGTGAAAAAATACCTTATTATTTCATTTATTGCTAACAATATGCAAACCAAGTGATTATTCAAAATAATGCATACATTTAGCAAAACACTGGTAAGCACCAAAGATAGTCTTCGTGTATGTGCTCATATATATATATATATATATATATATATATAGGTATTCAAAAGAAATGGATCCAGTTTTAAAACATTCGATTACTGAAATATGAACAAATACCATGACTGCTGAAAAATAGAGTAGTATATTGAGAAAGGTGATTATTCAATCGAGGAGTGAAGGGTTTTGGATAAACACTGACAAAAAAATGAATCTACCTGTGGAGCTTTTGGCTACCAGAGAGGACGGCGTCCTCTCACTTAACGTGTTCCCAAGTCCTGAAGTGGATGAGGAAGCCCCACCTAGATCAGCAAGAAGATTCACGGACCCACGATTCGAATTTATAAAATCCAAAGTCAAGAAAGAAATGTGAACCGATATTGCCTGTGATCTGTGTTCCAAAAAGAAAATATACAGAAAGTCGCCATAGCTTACAGGGCAATTGAGAAATGTACAAGTGTAACTGCCAACCAGTACGCACCACAAACCTACGCTGCCCTTCGCAATCTGCGCCCAAACAGAGAAGCGATTCCGAGGCATCAGTAGCCACCACCTTGCCATGAATTGTACCATCTCCCGTCTCATTGCAGATTTGACAAGCGCGTTTAATCTCTGAGTAGAAGAATCTGTAACAAGCAGAGAAGAAGAAAAAAAACCTAAAGATCACTTGGGATCACAAAAGCAAAAATACAATTAGTACATAAAAAACAGCAACAACCAACAAACACAAGAGGAGGAAGGCCCGACAGGCATAACCACAACCTCATGAGCGCTCTCCTCGCAATGATCTCGGCGTGGGAGTCGTTCACAACTTCCCCTCCTGGGTTCAGAAGAGAGCGCCCGATGCACTTGGTTCCCGTCCCCAGCGCCACTACTTCAAGACCTGAAAGGTAATCCTCGAAATAACAGATTTGGACCGCAGAATGAAGACAACGATGCCTTGGAGGTCGGAGAGGTGGAACGCTACCGTCGTTGAAAGGAGAGGAGAGGAGGAAGGCTGCCAGGACAGTGGTCTCACGGCCTTGTGGCTTTCCTTTCTTGGGGAGGGAGTTGTACAAGGAAAGAACGGCGTCGGAGACTCTAGCTCCCCAGGACGATGACGTAGATGAAGCCTGTGTCGTCGGCACCGCTGACGTCGTGGAGTTCATCGGAATAACCGACGCCGGCGGTGCAGCAGCCAGAGAGCGGGCGGCTGCTTTCTCCGTCTCCCGGCGCTCCAGAAAATAATTAGATATGATTTATGTTTTTCGTTTTTTAAAATAATTCTACTAAAATATCGTGATTTAATTATTTTAGATGATATAATTTTTTTGAAGTTACGGCTTGCGGCTTATTGCATTTTTTTAATACTACTTATTTTATTGAAGATTTTTAAATTTTAAAAATCCTGTTAACACCACGTTTGGAATGAAATTTTTTTTACTTGTAGCAGTTCCTATAGCAAGTATATCTAAATAAGTCTTTCTTGATAAGATAATACATATTTAAATAAACAAATATATTTTTTATATTTATATTTATTTTAATATTTAAATAAAATAAATATAATATTAAATTTATATTTTTTTAATATTAATGTAAATAAAAATTATAATAAAAAAGTATATTAAAAAATTCTATATCATATGACTAAAAATAATTTTTAGTTATAACAGGAGTCGTAACAGACAGAGTACGTTTCATTAATTTGTACGGGTTGATTATTTTATTTCATTTGTATGTGTCACGTGACCACCAACGATGGATCTAATAAGGCTGTGCAGGGTGACGTTAATTTTACTTCCACATTTTACCTGTAGTTTAATCAAAATCATTGCACATCACTTTTACATCAACCCAGTGGACAAGACATTTATCTCATCATCAAGAACTTCAGAAAATAGTAACTTCTATTTATTTGATTGATCATGACTCACGAGGGCATATTTTTACACTTGAATATGGTAAAACAATATCATTCATACTGTATAGATCTATAAAACCATGTGACATTTTCTATAAGATCTTCAAATATTACAATCGATTATAATGTACAGATCTATAATGTCTAATCTATAAATAATATTTTTTGCAGCTTGCATTCGATTAAATGCATAGATCTAAATTGTTTGCATATATTTTAATGATTTCATGTAAAAATCGATCACAAATGTAGTTTGCTGGTGTATTTTCAGGTACATGTGGAAACCTATACAACCTTATTAATATACAATTTTTCCCAATACAAATAATTTCCAAGAGCCTTGCTGATCACAAATTGAGTGGATATATATCACCACATATTGGAAAGTTGTCTCACTTAACCCTGTTAAGGTGGATACTGTCCTGTTCTTACCATTACATTTCTTCCTGGTTGTAACTATTTTACATACTTGCCTTTTTTAAAGTGGATACTATCCTGGAAAGTTGCCTTTTTTAAATGTACAAGCTTACAAGAAAGCATTAACAATGAAGGAAATCTATTTGCATTGGCAAACCACATTTCCTTGCAAATATCTATTGTCTGTACTGTTTACCTTCAATTATTGAAGACAACTTTGTGAATCTCAATGAAGGCTACATTCTTTATTCATTCAATATGAGATGGCATGGTAAAACTATAGAAAAACATGGCTATCTCTTTTCATTATTTCACTTGATATTCATTCAACTTGTACAAGGATCAAAAATGCAATGAAATGCTTACTCCATTGGGTCAATGCAGTGGATCAAGATGCGACGAGAGATGGATTGGGATGTAACGGATTGGGATGCAACGGGAGCTTCACACTAGGGTTTTGGGGGCTCGGATAGATCGGTAGCTTCATGCTAGGATTTTGGGGGAGACGGTGTAGCTTTCTTGGGAGTGCAGTGAATCGGGAAGCTTCAAGGTTTCCGGGATGTTAGGAAAAATGCAGATGTCACATTGTCGTTAATCGGCCACTTTGTGGAGATGTGCGGTAATCAATGTATGGAGTGATTTGTTCGTCGATCGGTAGCTTCGCAAGGATGTACACAAGGAAGCGATTTGTTCAATAAGCATGCACAAGGGAACGGTTTGTTCAATGTGTGCACTTAAGAGGGCAGTGTAGGAGATTACATGCATGTACAAGAGTGCGTACGAGAGTGTCAGGGTGAAAATGTGGGATTTGGGTATTTTCGAAAGTTTGCTTTTAATGTTATTGTAAAAAAATTATTCTAATCACTATTTATTTATCTTATTTTACTATAATTACTATGTACAATCAATAATAAAAATTTCACTTCACCTTATTAACAAACATAGCTTAAGATCCACAAACTAATATGATTGTAAATCGTAAGTGTCTTCAATGAAAATGTTACACTTTTACACTTTCCTTTTCAAGACTCTTCGTGGAAGAACAAGAATACATATTTTTTACATAAATATTCATATTATATTTATTTCAATATTGAAATCTGGGAGAAGTGTAAGTCGTAGGCTATGTTTCGTTACGACTTTTCTTTTAATCAAAAATTATTCTCATAATTTTACTGATATCAAAGTTTTTCAACACATTTTTTTAATATTTTTTATCATAATTTGCAATTACATCAATATTAAAAAATATAATTTTACTATCATGTACACTTGATTTAAATGTTAAAATAAATACAAATCATTGTTATCTTGTCCAACAATCCAAAAATCAATGTTTCTTTTTCTTATTTGATTTTTAGATAAACAATTTTAAAATGAAAAAAAGAGAAAAAATAATAATTAAATAATAAAAATATCATCATAAAAATAGAAATACTTCTGAAAAATAGAAATAAGAACAAGTACACGATAACATAAATTCAAGAACTATTTTTTTTTTCACTTTCAAAACTAAAAAATGTTAGATGTACAGTGTTGTTTTGAGATAGTTGTTATGTCACGTGTCTTTATTATTGTGTTGTACATGTATAAATGTCATATGTATTGAATCGTACAGTGAGCCAATACTACAATTTTTCTCTCCCATTTTCTCATCGTCTTCCTCCTCATTCTTGATTTTTCTTGTTCTCTGTCGTTCAAAAAAGCTCACAACAAACAAAACCGTAATATTAGAATCTCAGAAAATGTAAAATTCATGATATCACGTTGATAGTTATAAATTATGACTCGCAGTTAATTTTATATCGATATCTGATCTTGTTAGAACATATAATTAGAAATTTCGTAGAACGTATTGGATGTCTGCTTTTCAAGTTAGAAAATAATTTTGAATTTAAGTTAATAAAAACATATGTAATAACATCATTTCATATTTAATTTTATAACATAACTGATTATAAATGTATAAGAGTTCATGAATTCTGTAGGTAACTATAAAACACACTTCAGTAGGTCCATTGAAGATAACAACAAATGTCTATTATATAAACTCATAGAATAATAAAAGTCTATTGAAAATCAGTTTACACAATGAACATACTTTATTATGTAAATTGATAAGACAACAGAATTTCGTTGAAAATAACATTACTTTAATGAACTTACTCTATTAAAGATACACATGTGACCGATGATATAAACCGTTCAACTAATATCTGACATTACCTACAAAGCCATTTTTCACCTGATATAATATATATATATATATATGATATATACATATATGAATATATTATATATATATATATTAATAGATATTAATATAATATAAATATGTTAGGAAAATCTTTTTTTTGGCAATTAGTTTATTTAAATTAAACTAGCATAGAAGTGAACCCACTTATGACCACCAAAAATAAATAGCAAGGTTAGGGGAGATATCCCCACAACAAAAAGAAAATGGAAGAAGTTAAAGAGCTATAATAACAAAACTTTGAAGGAAAATACAACAAAATTAAATGATGTGGACAACATCATAATCCTCCAACGGTTAGTTGCAAGAGGCGAAGGCGAAATGGGAGCATTTGTTGACAAGAATTGGGTAGGAGGCGAAGGAAAATCAAGAGAGTTGATTAAACATGAGACCTACATAGCAAAACCAACGTTAAGTGCGAAAGATTTTAACTAAAAAATAACAAGAGAAAAAAAGGTGAATAGATATTGAATTAATATCCTTTAAAAAAAATTACGAAAAACACCATAATTTCTGGACAACCAAACAATAAATGATAATACATACGTTTTAAATACCTATGAATTCTAATACAAACACAGACATCTAAATTTTTAAATCATGTCATTCTTATACGAGTCCAAACACTCTTATAATTTTTATCATTTTTCGTCAAATCACAACATTTATATTTGCTATCAATTTTTGAATTCTCGTCATTTATTATTATTATTTTCGCACACACAAACAAACTTTAAAAGGCAAAACTTAGTTAAGTTTCACTTATAAGTTAGTTATAAGTTTCGTATTAAATTGAAATTTTTAATAAATTAAAATCTCTAAATTTCATAATTGAAACTTATAAAATGATCTTATAATTGAAATTTATACTATATAAAATTCACAAATTTCATGTTAAATCGAAACTTATAATAAATTAAAATCTATAAGTTTCATTGGTTAATTCAACTTATATTACATTAAAACCTGTATTAAAATCTATATGTTTCACTCCTAATTGAAACGTATATTAAATTCAATAATTCTCATTCGTAATGGGTTCTTATGTTAAATTTAAATATGTAGGTTTTACGTTAAATTGAAATTTATATTAAATTAAAATTTATGAATTTCACATTAAATTAAAATATATAAGTTTCATGTTAAATGAAAACTTAAATTAAATTAAAATAAATTAAAATCTATAAGTTTCAAAACTTATATTAAAACTTATATCACAATCCATTGGTTTCATATTAAATTAAAACGTATATTAAATTAAAATCTATAAATTAAGACTTATACTAAATAAAAACCTTGCAATGTTCAAAAAAGAAAGGGAAAAAGAAAAGCTTACAAAAAATAAATTACTCTTACAAAAATGCTTCTCTGCAACAAACAACAATTCACCAATCGAGTAGAAAATAAAGGATGATTGCACAAGCAAAAATAAATAGTGTACTAAAATCGCATTAAAATACAATATAGCATGAAACAACATAATGCCAATTATAAGTTCGAGAGGCAAGATTTAAAGGTACTTACTTTGGATCAGGTTGAAAACTATCCAACTCTTTCAAAACATAATCAATTGTGTAGAGAAGAATTTTTTTCACCTGATTAAAGGACAAATAGAGGCAGTGTAAGATCAATGATGTTAACTAATTAATGTTTTCTTGAAAATCATGTAAGACTTGTGTTCAATGGAAGATAGATTTTTCTAAGATTTTTTGCTTCAAAAAGTTATCAAATTATTTGTATGTCACATTTTTCCTTCCGTAGCACTAGAAAAATGATTTTTTTAATGATATATAATATAATAAGTGACATATATTATTTGATACTTTTCCTTGTAACATATAAGCAAATAATTCTTTTTTAAAAATAATTACGATGCATGAAGAAACTAAATGTAAATAACCTCAAGTTTGTCTTCCTTTGCAAAATGATTTTGGGGGAGCTTACGAGATTCTTCAGCCAAATGTATGCATTCACCAATATTTTCAGGTGAAACAAAATCAAGAGCAACCTTTGTACAAGACTGTTGTGTAAAAGATGGATAGCATAAGAGAACTCAAAGTTCAAAAATATAAGAATTCCATGAGAAAGCTCACATACCTTGAGATTTCGCACTTGATGTGGACATCCAGCAGGAATAAACACAGCTTCACCCAGATTTTGTTTGAAAGTCCATGGCTCAATTCCTACAAAACCACAAAATATCAACGTGACCCAAATTCCCAGGTGTTAATATTTTGACAACCTTATCTAACACAGAAATTTGCTGCCATTAAACCAGCTAGAACTACTATGTGCAGTTGCTCACTTACCAAATTCTTCCTTAAGCTTCTTTTTGTGTTCGATTGATAAATAAAAAACCTGGTCATGTATGGGATGAATAACCTGTAAGGAAGAAAAAAAGATTATCTACAAGTTAAATGATAACGGTGGTTTAACAAGTGGACATCAAGCCCAAGTTTTATCATGTTTACCTGCTTCACAGGATGACAATGAAAATGCCTAAATTCACCATAATGCTTCATAAGGTAAGCTTGCAATTTAACACTATCCTCTCTTCGGAAAATGTCCCATAACGCACCACCATGATTCAAATTACCCATTTCAAAAGATAAGTTAGGTTCCTCATCAGTGTCTCTCTCAATATATGGAAATGATTCAAACTCTTGATTTGAAGAAGAAACCGCAAACCCACATGCGCTCTCCCTCTTTCTATGATAAGTACACACTCCCTTTTCACCGACTTCAAGATCTTGATCTACAATGCAGCCGCCGCCCTTCTTCTTCCTTCGAAAATAAGTCACAACTCTCTTTTCATCAACTTCATGAGATTGATTTGAAGAAGAAACCGCAAACCCACATGCCCTCTTCCTCTTTCTATGATAAGTACGCACTCCCTTTTCATCAGCTTCAAGATCTTGAACTGCAATGCAGCCACCACCCTTCTTCTTTCGAAAATAAGTTACAACTCTCTTTTCATCAACTTCATGAGATTGAACTTGAGTGCAACAGCCATTAGTTTCATTTCTTGTGTAGAGACCAACTTCACTAGATTGAACATCTAGAAGAGTTTCATGGTCCTCTAAATTAGAATTTTTACACATATTTTGGGTTGCCACATCAACAGTTCTATCTTTGGAGAAGACCTCATCGTCTTCAGCTCTATGTATTGCCTTCAATTCTTCAATTTTATTAAGTGTTGTTTCATCGAGAGTAACTTCAGCAGTATGTGTCAGGATATTCACCTGGAAAGGACTAAATGTCAAACACTATTACAAACTTAAAAGCTAAGATGATCCAACATGTCAATACCGTCACCTCCCACAGAGCATATAGCAAAAAAAAAAAAAAACTAGCACTAATTACAATACAAGAAAGCTTGTGCAATCCAATGTGCTAATATAAAGTGATATGATGGTTTGCATAGAAGGGAGACGCCAACAAGGGAAAGAAAAATACTTGTGTATTAGTACAAAATATGAGATTAAGGAAACTTGACAAAAAGCTGCAGGATTTAAACTAACAAAAAAGTGATGAAACTTATGCATACCGCATCAGACATGTCACAATGAAGTTTTGTAACTGAATCCCCCCTACCAAGTTCTTCAACGAGCCCATAAGCAATATATGTCTTTGGCCCTAGATCAGGTTTGATTGCCTTTTCTGGCAATTTAGATGCAAGGTTAAGAGGGCCTTGTTTAGGATGGGTATATTCTTGAAAAGGCAATGAACTTATAAATTCAATCCCATGACGTGCCAATTTTCTGTCAAAATCAGTAGATGGAGGCCAGTCTTTCAGCTTGAGCATCTCAGGCCAGCCTTCCACAGAGATTCTCCCATCAGTGTAACCTTTAAAAAAATGATTAATATGAAGATCAACCTGCAAAAAAATTTCATTTTGTCAAATGGCTATAGTGTACTAATAGCACTAATATTCTTTTTTGCTATGTCCTCTATCAAGACACATTATTTTAGGAGATAAAAAACAGAGCATTATCCAATCTAAAGTTTCCATTTTGTAAAAACTTGTTTTTGCAGTAAGAATAGAACACAGAATCATGCATCAGCCATCATGCACTATTTTCCACAAATGACAATGGCGTCTCACTTTCGCACTTAGAAAAAAAGAACTACAATCTAGCCTTATCATTTTCTTATATGAATAAATACTGAAAAACCATCCTACCATCATAACAATAATCTCAGTTCTAAAATTCACGTGAAAGGTGGTGTTTCGGCCTAGGAAACCAAAGGAAATAGAAATATATGGTCAAAGGAAAACCAATGGAAAATGAAGTCACTAGATTTTATTTTCCTTTTGACTCCGGTAAAACGTTTGTGCCAGCATGGACACCAAAGGAAAATATTTTCCTTTCGTATTCCAACCTTATAATTAGGAAAGGAAAGAAAAAAATTTAATTTTTGTGATGGAATCCAATGGAGTTTATTTTCCAGTGGAAAGAAGGCACAAACACCCTACTTTTGAGTACATTTTTTGGTTGGATGAAGTATTTTTCTTTCCATTAATTTCCAAGTGTACAAACCTCAAATCAGATAGTTAAAGCTGCTGACAAATGAATAATTTTTTACTTACTACATAAATATTTTTAGCAATAGGCAAATCAGCAATTGATGTTTACAATTTTAAGAAGAATGCAACACGCAAAATGAAACTTTTTTAGCAATCAAGACAGAATAATACAAAACACATATTAAATAAAAGGAAAGAGTATACAAGCATATCCCACACACAATACAATACAAGAAACACCAAAAATACCAAAGACACTCCCAGAAAAAAAAAAAGAAGCTAGCTGAGTTAACACAAGCTGCTAACATACAGAAGAGAGCTAACATAAAATATAAAAAATTAGTGAGCATCAATCTCAAAATCTCTATTTTATTATGAAAAAACCAGTAATTATGTGGGGATGGTATACAAGTGAAAGAACCATCAAGACCAAATGACAAAGTAATGATGTTATTAACACTATTTTGTGCCTTTGTACAATGCCAGCGTCTTATAAGAGGTCATCCTTTTAGAGAGAAAAGAGCATGATACATATTCTCGGATTAACACAAGGGAATACCATCCAATAACCAAGAGTATTACTATACTTATCAATATACATCACAAATCTGTCGGGTTATAAAAATGGCTAGCTGAAATAAACATGCACATGTAGAAGAGGAGCAGCAAACCTCACAAAAATCCAAGCAATCAATTGCTTGAACATTATACACTGAGAATCCAGTTCTTGATGTTGATTTCTCACGTAAAGCACGAGCCAGGACCATTGGTTCCCAACTTAGCCCAGATGACAAATCAAGCACATTCTGAACAATTACTGGTTCCCCTCTTACCCAGTGCTTTCGAAAATGAATAAGATCCTCTTCAAGATCTAATGCAGTTGGGCAGTATATATGGTTATCACTTGATCCATCTCTAGATGCAGCTTTCCTTGTATTTCTGTTGTTGGAATCAAATTGGCCAGATGCGTCAAAGCACGAACACAACAAAGAATCCACACTAGATTCCTCATAACGACTAGCTATTTCTTGGGCCTTCTCTTCCAAGTCCAAGACCCAATTTTCAGGAAACATTGACTTAAGCTCTAATAGCGCATTCCCACAGCCATGCAACTCCACTGGGGGACATGAGATGCTACCATCACTGTTGCATTTCCATTCAACCAGGGGTGCTGAATGATCCTGAGAAACTCCAGGTTTATGTCCTTCACGAAGTTCTTTACAACAACCAAGACACAGGTCATAAGGACAGTTGGGACAGCTTCTATGAAGATCAAAAATAGAAGTTTTACAGTAGTTGCTGCACGAAAGTAAAATAATGATTCAGTTGGAGAAACTACCATGAAAAATGCACCTTGAAAATTACCAATCTCAATCAGAATTGGAAAACATATGTCGGAAGATGTAACAGTAGAATTGAGATTTTACCAATATACACGTTCATCCATGTTAGAACTTGCTTGTTGCAATTCTGTGCATGAACCTATTGTTTTGAAGACTCGATTTAGTGCACATAGACAGAATGTAAGTCAGAGATGATGGACCGCAATTCATAACCCATAAAAGGACTTGCCTTGCAACTTAGCTTCTATATCTTTCTCGTTTTTCTGCTCCTGGCACAATTCCTTTAGCCATGGGTATAATACATGGACCATGTAGTGGTAATGAGTCTTCTTTGTTTCGTCGTCAAACTTTTTCAACGGAATCTGATTTCAAGAATAAATTCACAACCCCAATATAGCAAGGGTAGTTAAGTGAAAGTCACTGCAGTGTTTCAGGTTATGTAAAAGAAGGAATATGCAAAAGGAACCTGCCGGACTACTTTCAAGCGCAAGCATTGCTTGCAGTTGCAGTTCCCTCGGCAGACAGGGCAGCTTTCCGCAACATCTGCCTCGGAGAGATGTGGATACCTGTGTAATTGCGTCCAGAGACGAAACAGCAAACAGCATAGTAATGCAAGAGGGAGGGGTGAAGGTAACAAAACGAGGAAGAGGGTGGGCAAGGCGTACCATTTCAGGCACGGCATACAATATCGTTTGGTCCTACATCTCCGGCAACGAACGACACTTCCCTTGTCGTTCCTCTGGCATTGATGGCACATCAGGCTGTTAGCGACGACACCAGTCGTCGGCTTCTTCTGGGGAACCTGGCACGGGCAAACAACAGGCATTCATTCCTTCTCCCACCCTCCCTCCTCTTCCAAGAAACAAACTTTCGCTCTATTCAAACAAATTCAGCAAAAGCAAAGAGCACGAGCATAATGAATTTAAAAAAAAGAAAAAAAAAGAGCACGAACATGGTAAATGGAAGAAGAAGTAGTTCTGTTTTTGGCAACCCTAGGGCGAGACGCGCGCCTCCTCGATTCACCGACTTCCTCCGCCGCCACTTCTACCGTAGCAGCCTTGACTTCCTCAAGCTCTTGCTCATGCCTCTCCTTTTCTTCTTCGCATTCTCCTATATCGCCATCTACATCCTCAAGCGCCGGCGATGCCTTCCCCTCCCCAACACCGCGCTGACGCCGTCGCTTCCCCGCCATCCCTTCCATCCCCCGACTCGCCCCCCTTCTCGATCCCCCTCACCCCTAAGGCGGAATGGGAATTTCCCGCCACCGAAGCCGAAGGAAACAAGTGTGCGTACAGTCGTACGCCGACCGAACCACCCTTCCCGCATGTCAAATCAATTCAATGGCATCCTCTCTTTTTTTACCGCTTATTAATGACCGTGCCATTCTTTTTTAAAAAAATTATGATATCATCTAAACCAAATCAATAACCTTAATTTCATTGTGCATGAGCATGAGGAACACCATCCACTTGATAGTGTCATTGTGGCTATTTCAGGTACTGCCGATGTTGAGGGCTTTATGATAAAATCATAGACAAGATCGAAGAAGAGAAGACGAGGAGGAGGAGCTTCGGGCAAGTACAAGGTGGACGGATAAAAGGGAGGATCTTGAGAACGAGGAGGATTTTATTTAGTTAAGAGTTTTTTTTTTACTGTATACTTTAATTTTTTATTATACATTTACAATAATATTTATTAAATAATTTTAATATTTTACATTAAAAATTATACGAAATACGTAAATCATATAATTTCTTTAAAAATATAAATTTCATCTTACATGACTCTATATTTACAATAAACAAACGTGGATCTATGGTATCACGTAGAAAGTGACTATGAGAAAATTAAGCTATGATTTCGAGTGAAATGAGAAAATTAAGATGTGACTAATTATAAATTTTTTTTAAAAAATAAAAGAATGACTTAAAAATTTAGACATAGAATCAATTTTTAATAAATATTATTAAAGAATTGGGATACTTATTTTAAAAAAGTTTTGGTTAGAGTCTATCGCTTGTGGAGATGATTCAGAAAAAAATTTCGGCTCATCAATCCTTCAGATCCTTCTTGAACTTTAAGCCATCTAGTGCAAGAATCTGATCCTCCAGCTCATGGCTCTTTGAACAATGTTCCTACTCTTGCTGTTGATCTTTTAACTAATTTACTTTTTTGATCAATTTCTCTTTGTCTATTTAACAAAGGCAGACTCTCTTGATGAACTTAATAATCTCTTTGATTTTGGAACTTTGTGTATCTTTTTAATACTCTTGTGGTTTCAAAACTGTTGTTTTAATTAATGTAATATCAACTTAAGTAACTGTCAAAAGGAAATCAGATCATAGATAATTTAACAAAATATATATGATTATCATAGATAATTTTTTATAATAATAATTTTTATATTCAATAAAACTCAAATATTCATAAAAAGTGAAGCATATTACCCTAAATAAGTAAAAGGGTACAACAGTTGTTTTATTCCAATTACACAAGATTAAACGATTTTAAAACAATCCCAAATTCACAATAATGAAAAGTTCATTCATAGTCAGATGACAACCTGAGAGCTTTCAAAAACATAAACAACCACAACAAATTAAGAACACATTAATTGAAGTAAAGAAAGGTGAGTTTAGTTATCTGTCACTTTTTGTATTGATTTCATCAGTTATCTTTGACCCTAATTTAATTACCACCATTATCTTTATTAGAGGTTCTAAGAAAGTTAATAACACGTTGATGTTATTTCAAGTGAATTTTGTTGAAAGCTTTTTTTCAAATCATTCAAGTGGTAGGTAATAAGGAGGCGTAAGGAACAACTAAAATTTTGATCTTCATTTCACAAATAACTTTTCAATAAATTTCAGCAAGTAAACTAATAAACTTCACAATGATTTGATAAATATCGCATGCTTTTTAAAATGATCAAAATAACTATGATGAGTTCCCTGGCGACCACATGTTAAGCTATTATCTTGTTTTATTATTTATGTTTGGGTTATCAATGGAACCATGTATGCGTCTGAATTGAATGTTGTAATCCATACCGTGCTATTTGTGGAGTTTTCATGCTGAATGTACTTCCACTTTGTTTTTAATTTGGATAAACTCTCAGGGCATTTTTAAAATCCCTAAATGTCATTTGGAGGAGGCCATTACTTATCTTGGAGCTAGCAGTGGCTAGGACTCTCAGTAGGATAACTCTCCACTGATTGATATCATCTTGCAATCAAACCTAAAATGGTCCACAGCCAAACCCCTCTCTACACATTTGTATGGATGTGAGCAATAGTCCCACTCTAATCACCATAGCAAATCTTCTAATTTGGTGAATGAAGTAACCACAACTGCACCACACAAAAATGTACAAGGCAGTAATTCTACTCTTTAATTTATCTTGCTGTAATTGCAATAGTCCTACTCTATATATATACCGACCACAGATTTGGTAATTCTTGATCTTACCGTAGGTAACCATGATTGAATTCAACATCCATCTCCCAAGTTTTTAGTGGGATCTGGAACTTACCCTTTCCTTCTGGGTACTTTCACGAACAATTAGAGAAAGTACCAGTAGTGTGTATACTGGAAAATACTAGCAATGGCTTTTCAAACTCTTGCTTAGCTCAACAACAGAACACGCACCTTCCAAGCAAAACAAACCACAGAACGCACGCACTGATTCAACATGTGAGGCAATACACCGCAATGTCTTCACATTAGAACCGATAAACAACTTTTTAACTCTTGGATTTGATATTCGTGAACAGTAGCAAAATATCCTGGAAAGGAAGTTACTTAAGTGAGATGCAATCGAAAATCGGTAACCCTTAAGTAAGCTACAGATTCTGCTGGTTCATTCACCCATAAAACACAGAAAATAAGCTACCCAATATTGAATGATGCTAACCTCCTATGTATTGTCTCAAGCTCGATGTGAATTCGGATTAAAGAAATGCTCGAAGTTCATCAACAACCTTCTCGGGCCTGATGGAGAATAAATTCAGAAAGCAGCATAATCAATCTAATAAACTGCTATGAGAGGGTGAAATCATGAGCGTAAGTGAAGAAGAGAAAGGAAAAGACCAAAACCCATCTAAACAAGGGAAAAATATATGCATCTACAATATCCAAACGACAAATCTACTTACCAATCCTCCTGTGGCATGTGGCCAGCACCTTCAATCAACCTGAGCTTGACACAAGAAGGATTTGTCTTCTGAAATCCATCAGCTTCTGATTGGCGCAAATATTTGTCTGCTATTCCCCATGCTACAAGTATTGGTTTCTCCCATCTGAGAATCATAATTTTGCGGTGTGGCACAACATAGATTAAAACAAAGATCGAGAAACAAATAAGAATAAAATGGTTGTCCCTTTGCCTTATCACTTTCCCCTTTTATCATTCATTATTGACTCAATTTATGTGATTACCATATACCTACAATAATAAAACAATAGATTATATTTCTACAAGATAATGATAGGAATACAAGGTACTTTGTGATAACTACGTCATGGCACTTTAGCAAGTTAAAATAATTATAACATTATTCTATCAATGAAAGAAATTGACAACTCTAGAAATAGAACGAGCATAAAAGCATGTTCCTTTTTCTTTTCCCCACCCTCTAGTTACTGATTTAGTTTACATGCTTATTGTACACGTGCAAATAACAAAGAAATAAATTAAACTTCATTGGGAAAATTACAAGAACAGTATGTAGTCCATGGTATCAGTAAACACAGTGGCACCTTAAAACCTAACTATTTATATTCGTTATACTATTAATAGACGCAAAGGTCAACAATACAATAAAATGTGAAAGAAAACAATATAAATGCATTGATGCCACTAAAAAATTTATTTAAATACACCCATAAATAAAAAATTTCTCTAATTACCTTTTTTGTTTGCCATTAATGAGACCAAAAAGGCCACCATATAGATCTCATTATAAATTATAACTTTAATTTTTTTTTAAAAATGAATTACATAGTATATCTGGCTCTTTGTGGTTGTGTGTATTCTGATGTTATATTAAGAATATTTATATATTCCAATGCCATTTACGAAAGAGAGTTAAAAAAATACATAATTACTATTAAATATTTATAGAAATATAATATATATATATATATATATATATATATATAAACTAAAAATATATTTATTTGGTTGCCTAGGCAAGTTACCGTGGCTTTACCATCTAGACACCTTAACAAATATGGCAATAAATGCCTTAAACTTTGCAATCAAAGGACAATTTTTCCAATTGAACTTCTTTGATGTCTCACTAAATTTTTCACCAATAACTCATGAGTGACCATGAAAACTACTGAAAGACATCACATATGAGGTCTGATCCGCACAGAAAAAAGTGAATGGATCACCTAGGGCAAGTAGACTGCAACAAGCACATGGACTTCACAGATCCACATCCCAACGACAATTGACAAATCTAAGGCAATCTAGGGCATAGGCCTGAACAACAATATAATTTCCAAAATTGTTGTTCAATCATAGATAAAAGGGAAACTCAAAAGGCCAACAGCCAGTAATTTCAAGGCAACAGAAACATTTGCCAGTGACTTCTGGAAGGGGAAGGGACGCTAGGGGTGGCAGGAGTGGATGGCACTAGCAAGTGTTATCAGTGATGTTGGTGGTGTGGGAGGGAGCGGCTAGGGCTGTCAGTGATGATGCATGGCCCAGGTGAGGTGAGTGACAGCAATGGGGGAGGTGGATGGAGCCATTAGGGCTGCTGATGGCAGAAGACAACCATGGTAGGGTGGGTGGTGGTAGCAAGAGAGGTGGATAAAGCTTTGAGTAGCAGGCAACAGCTGATCATTTCCAAATTGCCGGTGGTGGTGGTGATTAGGTTGAGAGGATTGGTGGAGATGGCAACTAACGTTAGTATTTATAATAGGCCCTAGGTTTTCCCTCAATGCTTTGGTATCATGTGAAGACATATGTAGAAGATTGATGATATTACCAATGACTAAACCTCTATAAATAGAAATTATATGGTGAAGCATGACAAATTCCAATTTGAAACTATTACTACAGTTTTGCAAAACATCTCTGGCGGTTAATAAACAGAAACGTAGCCAAATCAAACAAAAAGGTGAGACACGAGAACTGAGAATAAGAAAAAGGAATAGCAAGAAATCAAGGCCCATGCAAAGGAAATAAATACTATTCCAAAAAGAGCACAACTTATCCAAAAAGAAAATATGTAGCCCTTCATATTTTTATGTCCTGCTGAAAATGGTTATTTATATCTTATTAGAGATATTCAAGGAAGATGTCCAATTTTTTTCAGAATTTATAGCAAAAAATAAACACCACAATAATTACACACATCTATATAATTGCTGAGAGAGAATTTTCTTCCTCTATATGCAGTTATTTTGGTGCACAACTTTAAACAATGGCATCAGGTCATAAGTCCACTTTGAAATTGTCAACTATAAGAACGCAAGCAATATATATCCTCAGGTGTCTATAAAACTAATTTCAACATTAGACAAACCAGTGAAGCACCAATGGCTGAATCACCACCTGTCTTCTGAAAATCCAGTTGCTATACGACTGCAGATATCTTTAAAGTTCGCCTTTTTTGTTGCTTCCAACAATGCTACCATTAAACAGTATAAACATGCAATTATATCAGAAATAAGGTGGCAGCATGACTAACAAAAACATATATATTTCTCAACCATAAAATTTCATAAAATACTTATGCAATGGCTCAAACTACATGCTCCTGTCTCTTCTGATTGTTTAGTCGCTCTTTCTAAGAGATGGGAATGCAAGTAGAAGACGTCCTGGTCAGTGTAACAATAATGACATTTGGCGATATGCTACTGCTTGTTTACTCAAATTGTCATATATGATTAATGCTTGGATTCCATTATCTCAGAAATTTCCCCCAGGAAAATGTTTTCTAGTTTATGTATCAGTTAATCAGGTAGGATTGCTTAACCAAAATATCAACTAAGTAATTCCATCAAGCAATGCAACATGTTAGCTGGTAATCATTAACCAATCCAACTTGCGATCATTGACCAAATTCAAGTCACATGATAGGTAACCATAAGGTAATAGTTAATAGGTGCACTCTTATCTATGACATCAAGATAAGCAAAAAAGTTAATACAATAAATCCTATAACTTGAAATAGAATCACTTAAGAGTGCCTCAATCTAGTGTTTAAATCCACAAATGATGTACACTAGCATTGACAGCTGTTGAAGTTCAGAGAACCTATGATAGAATCAGGAAACAGCTAGTGTGATAGTATGGCATACAAGTGTGTTGGGAAAATCTCGTTAGAAATGAAAAATGCCTCAGAATACCTAGAAGTATCATGATTGTCCAACACTTTTCACAAATAGACACCATTTATGGTAAATTCCAACTAATCACTACTAAATTTTCATGTATTTCATACAAATACAAATAAAATTAAGATAGAAAAAAAGAATGTTTACCAAATCCAGGCCCACCACTTGATAAATATGGTAACCGATAAACATCAGCCTTTTCCAGCTTCAGTACATATCTATTGTAGACAAAGAAGACATTAATGAAACAGGTGTTGCTCCAAGTAATATGGTAAAATTGGAATTTGTGATAAAAGCGATAAAAAACATCAAAACGAAATAATTTTATTTTATAATTTATTTTTTCGTACAATAATGAAATTATGGAATTAAGTACAGTAGATTCCATGTATGGTACAGAGGAACATGCCTATTACGCAGATAAATTTATGATGAAATCCCCATGATATTTATTTCACTCTCCCCTAAAGCCTAGCATGAAAAAAGTACTCAAATGTAAACATGTGCTTCCCAAATAATTAATAATATGATGGTGAATACATACGCGCTACCTGCTTCTATAAATCGTTCAGCCATAACAGCATTTTGGCAAGTGAATTCTCCCAAGAGAGGAATTCTGAAAAGAAATAATTTATATAGACCATTAGTACAGCAACTAAAATCTGCATAAATATACGAGTACCTTTTTAGAAAACAAAGGCAAATCCAACAGAGAGATCTTATGCAACCAAAACAAAAACCATTTAGATCATTACACAGATCCATGCAAACCTCAGTTGTTGAAATAGGCTGGGGAGTGGGGACCCAATGGATAATGGACTGTTGAGAATTACTAGGCTTGCAATCCTGGTTGAGTTTTTTAATGCCCATGTCAATCCATATGAACCAACAAGAAAACCCTACATGACGAAAAGAAAATTAGTAGAACAAATACCAATAAAAATATTTGTAGAAGTTAGAATAATGTGACAACAATAACAAGAAATGCATAACTACAATTATATGGAGTCAAGAACAAGAATAATCCATATATTCTTTGTCTATGTTATGTAATTTAATTTATTTTCACTATCTTCAATTTTGTAACTGTCAGTCTTCCCCTATCTAGTTTGGTTTCATCCAAAGTGAAGGACAATGTTTGAATAATCCCATATTAGTAATGTAGGGACTAAACCTAAGATTAATACATAATGAATCTCTTTAATCAAAGTTAATTGATTTTATGATAAAATTTCACATGCTATTAGAGTAGGTTCACACACATTGACCCAATCTAAAATAAAAAAGACATTTGTAAGCTTAAAATAAACTATTTTCTCACCTAGTACGGATCTCATACTACCCCCCATGAACTGAAAATCCATAACCCCTGCGGTAATACTGTTTAGTTGACCTATGTATTTGAACAGCTTCCATTAAACCGGTCTTTCTTTGGTAAGAATCAATACAATCTCTATAAGGTTCCTCTTCTGAATGAAATTCAACAGGGTCCATGGATACTAAATCTTCATTCATGGGACCCCAAGTACCTAGATCAATCAAAAGTTCAATTCTATCTGAACTACTCATTTTCAAATGATATCCGCACTGTTCACAAATATTCATTTTTGACCTAAAATCTTTTTAATTTCTTTAATATATAAACTTAATTACTTACTAAATTGTTTTCTATTATTCTTTTAAAATGGATCTACACAAAAAGAAGGAACCGAATGGAGGAAGAAAGGTTGGACAAGCTTGTCTTTGTCAATTAAAACAAACAATTTGTACAAAAGGTTCCAAGGAAGAAGAGTTAGGAACAACTATGATGACTTCAATTCTATCCATATTGAGAAGCTCAATTACAACAATGAATGGATGATGGGAATACAAAGAACAGTCAATAAGTTTGTGTATGGCAATGGATTCAGATGGACTCAAGTTGATATGAAAATAACAGCTTTTGAATATAATTCAGATTGTAATGCAAGGTCGAAGAGTAGCAAAAAGGTTGTTGAACAAGTGCAAGCTTCAGTATCGAGAAGACATAGTGGTTCACATCATGGAGGTGATTGTATTGGTGAAACATTTGAGATGACAAATTTAAGGAAAGGGCAACGTCCTGCAGTGGAAGAAGAATGGAAAGATTCTCAAAACAATGAAGAAGATGATGGGGAAGATGTAAACTTTGGGAAAAAAATTTATGATTCATTGGAGGATGATGAAAGTGAATGATTGATCATTGATTAGTTGTTATCTATTCTTATGTTGTTAACTTTGTTTTGAGCATCTTGTTTAATTGTTGCTAACTTTTATTCCTCGTACATTTGTAAGTTATAAGTTTTACACAATGTTATCATGTTGGTTTAATTAAATGCTTTATTTCTAAAGATATATTTAGATGTCTTTTTGATGTGTATATATGTATTTTTGATATATATAAATGTCACATTGAAAGTGGCAAAAAGTGTCACATTGATTAGGGTAAAGTACAATATATAGGGTATAAGATAAATGAATCTTTAATCGGATATCCACGACCCATATAACATTACATCCAAATATTACTACACTCCCCCTCAAGCTGGACAACATATGTTTGTTATACTCAACTTGTTACAAATGTAATTAAATACACTATGACTCAACCTCTTTATGAGAATATCAGCAAGCTCTTCAGAGGATGGTGTATGTGGTTTACAGACAATTCCTTTGGCTATTAGATCTCAAAGATAGTGGTAGTCAATCTCAATGTACTTAGTGCACTCATGAAAGATTTCATTGCTAGCAATGTAAATGACCACCTAATTATCATAGTACATAGGCATAAGCAATTGAACTGCAACTCCAAACTCTTGGAATAGAGACCTGAGTCATACTATTTTACATTCAGTCTCTCTCATAAACCAGTATTTTGCTTCAACACTAGAATAAGAAACAATGTTCAGTTTCTTACTTCTCCAGGTAACCAAATTTCTTCCAACGTATGTTAGATACCCTAATGTGAACTTTCAATCTCTTCTATCTCCTACAAAACCAGAATCAGGAAAAGCTTCTACCATTAAATGTTTGTTGGCTTGATATAGAAGCCTTTTTTCTAGGGTACCCTTAATGCATGCAAGGATTCTTTGTACCTCTATCCAATGGACTTGTTGTGGCTTATGCATAAACTGACTAAGTAGACCACAACGTAAGCAATATCTGGTCTTGCAACAATAAGATAGGTAAGTTTCCCAACAATTCTCTAATACTAACCTCGATCTTCAAGTTCTTCTAAAGAAGTATCCCAAAAAGGTGGATTTCGTTCAATAGGTGTGTCTTCTAGTTTGCAACTTAAACACCTTGTCTTCATCAAAAGCTTTAGTGCATACTTGCATTGAGATAGTACAATCTTGTCTTTAGAGTAGGCAAACTCAATGCTAAGAAAATACCCTGGTTTTCCCAAATATTTTGTTTGTAACACTTTGGTAAGATGCTCCTTTATTATGGCAATACATTAAGTATCACTACCTGTAATGAGAATATCATTTACATACATAGCCAAAATAACATATCCCTGAGATGATTGTCATATGAAAATGAAATGATCTACAACACATCGTTTGAAGTCACTACTAAACATAGCTTGACTAAACTTGTCAAACCAAGCACGTGAACTCTGCTTTAGGCCATAAATCACCTTCTTTAGCCTACACACTTGATGCTCCCCTTAAGCAACATACCTTGGTGGTTGCTTTATGTATACTTCCTTAGCGAGATCCTCATAAAAAAAGACATTCTTGACATAAGCTGATGTAGCTACCATTGTTGATTAACTTCAAGGAAGAGTATAACCCAAATATAGTTGAGTCGGGCAACAGGAGAGAACATCTCCCCATAATCAATACCATACTCCTGAGTAAAACCTCTGACAACAAGACAAGTCTTGTATCTCTCAATAGAATCATGTGGTCTGTATTTAACAGTGAACACCTACTTACACGAAACTACATTGACATCTGTAGGGTAGGAGACTAACTCCCACATACTACGAGACTGCAAGACATCTATCTCAACATCCATAGATTCTTTCCAATATGGTAGCCGTAATGCCTCTTGATATGTCCTTGAAGTAGCCTTATAAGATACAACTACAGCAAACACCCGATAGGAAGGGGTCTAAGTGGCCATAGAAAACAAAGTGAGCAATATAATGTCGAGTATAAAATCAGGTACCTTTCCAAAGAGAAATAGGAAAGTCATCAAGGTTTTCAGGGGGTGTAGCCAATTGTTCAATAGTTTTAGGTTGGGTGGAGGGGTTTGCATCAAGAGACTCCATTGGCGAAGCTTGAGAGATCACCAGGGCATGTCTTCGTCGTTGATGATACACTTGCAACGAAGGATTAGTTGCCTCATTGTTAACACCCTCCAAGTTCTCACCAATGTCACTAGAACGTTCATCACTAAAAAGAACAGGACTAGGGGCTGCAAGTGAGGGACTAGATGAGGTAAACTCCTCAGAAAAATAGGTCTAATCCTCAAGAAAGGTGGCATCAACAAAAGTATAATAACGTCTTGTGGGGGGATGATAACAATGATACCCTTTCTAGGTCCTAGAGTAGCCCACAAAAACACATTTTATAACCCTTACATCAAGTTTATTCACTCCTGGGTAAAGGTTCTAAACATAAGTAGCACACTTAAATACACGGAGAATCAACTCAAATAATTCCCATTCAGGATACTGACGATGAATAGGGATTTCACCCCCAACGGATGTAGAAGGCATGCAGCTAACAAGATATGCAGCAATCAGAATTGCATCAGACTACAAATATTTAGAAACATTCATTTAAATAAAAAGGGTCCTAGTAATGTTCAACATTTGACAATGTTTTCTCTTAGCTACTTTATTTTGTTGGGAGGTGTGAGGATAAGTGATTAGGTGAATAGTTCCCTAAGAAGTACAAAAACTTTGAAAGGTAGCACTAACAAATTTTGTGACTCAATCAACAATTTCTAGGGACTTGATGGTCCCAAAGGCTATCCAATGACTCCAGCAACCACTCCTAGGAATTCCAATGACTATGGAGTAGATGCCACCATCTGGAAATTCCAGGTACTTTGTCCTATTTTCATGACATGTGTGATTGTTCTTCAATTATTACGTATACATCTTTAGTATTCATTGAATATTTGCTATTTTTTAAGTTGTTTTCAACATATGTATCATAGATTATATGATCAACCATTTTGCACACTTGCTGTGAAAAAGTGTATCACACTGTGGACAAAGGTTTTTCATGTTTCCTGTGATATTCAAGGAATTTAATTGTATTTTCGACATATATATTGTGGAATTGATTTTTGCCACTAGTATCACGTTTGTACCCTGTTTATCAAGCATAGGCACCAATAATATTAACTATTTCCTTTCTTATTACAGTATTATCATTGTTATTCTTTTATCCACTGCAGTGAGGTAAAGACATAATTGTTATTGTTATACTCTTCTACTCACTATCCACTTCAACAGAATGACTTAATTATTTAGATCAAACCAAACAAGTGACATCAGGGCAACGCCCATCAAGAAAAAGAAATTGATAAAAATATGAAGAAAAATGAAACTTGTCTACGTGCTTGGAAATAAAAAACATAAGTTCGTTTATTCATATGAAAGTAGATGGAGACAAAAAAGACAAGAATAGATATACGAATTGAGCATCAAGAAGTGACAATAGAGATGACATAGAAGTAGACGAGAACAAAAAGAGAAAAAAGTGAAACAAAAAATAAAATTATCAGCCACTTTAGGAAAATAAAATACAAAAGAAAAAAAGGAAAGACCATGAAAAAGTATTGCACTTCAATAAAAGGAACAAAGGTCAAGACAATTGCCTGATCGGATCTGGTCACTCAAAGACTTGTGATGATGCCTAAATAACAATAATCCCCAACAATCTATATAACTAAGTATAGATAACTGAATGAGATCTGAAAGTTTAAGATTATGACATGCTTGATATCATAAGCATAAAGTCTTGATACTTGGAAAGAAATTGTATTTCATTAGAAGTACAAGTGAATATAGAGAATGCACCATAAAAGGGCCATCTGAAGCACTAATAATGAAGGGAAAAGGAAAAGGAAAATTAGCATTTATACAACTGGAGAAAAATATTAACCATCTATTCATGTGGAGAAATAAGCCAATCCAATAAAACTCAGGAGAATGATCAAATATGAAATATATAATATGATAATCTAATAGGCCCAAAAACCACGCTTCCTCAAACATATTCAACATATACAAAACAGAATCAAACATATGCTGATTTGGAAGTAACAAACAGTTTTATCATTTGCTGTTGTAGAACAAGATAGGACCTAAGGTAATTCAGCTTCTGAATTGACGTAGTTGAAAGTGGAAGAGAAAAGGGAGGAGGCCAAAAAGGAAATGTATCAAGGATCAGTCCTTTGAAAAAAGAAAATGTATCGAAGACCGAGGATCGTATGGGTGGAAAAAAATACTTTAATGGAAATGATCATAAAACACAATTTCAATTTGAAACTTGATGATAAGATATAATAAGTTATGAAAAATGTATAAAAACACTTTGATAATTTTTTTAGACAATTATCAAACATAAAATATCAATTAAAATATCAATTAGATAGAGATATAGTAATCACATGTATGAAAAAAGTCTTACACTATTTGTTTATGTATTTTTTTATTTTTTTTTTCTTTGATTGTATTTTTATTTTTTTGTCTTTTATTCACTGCTTGTTTTTTATTTTTTTTCATGTGACTTTTTATTCTTTTTTTTTCTTTTTTTTGTCTTTTTATTTACTGTAATTTTATTTTATTTTGCTTGTATTTTTATTTTTATTTTTTTGTCATTTTATTTACTGTATTTGTTGATTTTTTATTTTCCATATCGTTCATGTGACTTTTAAATTTTTTCAATTATTTTTTGTATTTTTTATTTCTTTTTTCTTTTTTTAACTTTCTTTCACTTTTCTATCTTCTTTTCTTTTCTTTTCTTTTTTACTTTACTTTTTTTACCTTTCTTCTTTTACCTTTTTTTTTTCTCCTCACCACCTCACGTGCCTGACAACAGCCGACCCTTCATCTTCCCCAAGCAATGCTGCAGCAGGCCAGCACAACAACGAAAGCACCCAAAAACTCTGCAACTCGAAACCGCCAGAAACCATTTTGTGAAAGCTTGAAACCTCGAAGTCGTCACCTCATCAAACACAGAAGTGTGAAAGACGGTGACAACAATCGACAACTCAACGGATTGACTGATATTTTCCATTAGATCGATCGATTCAAACTTCCTTAACTTAGAAAAACATTAGATCGAACAATCTAGCAGCCCACCAACGATCCAAATTGAAGGATCGTTCGATCCCTTTGACTTTTAAAAATCTTACATGTTTTGGTATCGGCCACAACAAAAGTCGGCACGGATTGCCGAAACTTCGGCGATCCGTGTCAAAACTTGAATCTTACAAGAAATTAAAATTTTGGTTATCAATAACATTCATAAATTCTCATGCTCACACTAGGAATCTGGGATTTTTCTAAAAGTAAATTCCATCATACAATGAAGTTTAAAAATACCTAGCAGAATCTATACCTGATCTTTATGGGACATGTGCATTTATGATAAAAAAGCTAGAATGAGGGTACCATACCTGTACAACAAGTGAAAATGGGGAAGTGATATTCAGCACAGTGAGAAGCTTGTCAAATTCCTCATGAAACTCCTTTTCTGCATTCAGAATATATAACTAAGAGGCACAGAAGAATAGCTCAAGATGTAGCATTATAACTACGTAATAACATCACCTGTGTAATTGAATCCATAACCTGGCTGTGGCTTATCACTGAAACCAAATCCTATCCAGTCAGGTGCAAAGCAATGAAATCCAGATTCTGCCATCTATACAGCAAAGCACATGATTGGGGGAATGCTATGATTAAAGTGTAAAAAATAGAGCATCCTTATAATGGCTAAATTCGTTGTCAATTGTTTTCAACACATATTTGGGAATGGAATTAGTGAAATTTATCATTATTTACACATTTTCAGTTTTATTAAATGTTATCTATCACCATACATCAAGTATAAAATATATGTAACAATGAGCCTAGAAGATAATAATACATGTGTAGTGAACTAGTGATGATGAACACGTTTTCCAAATTTGTATGGCATATTCATAGCCAAATTTGGGAAAAGTAACTTGGTTATCATAGATCTGTTTGCTATTTGCAGAGTATAAATAGTGTATATGTAGACCAAGCTCCACAAAATGGAATTTGCAAGAAGAATCTCGTGGCTTTATTCTCACTCTTGGAAAAGACACGAAATGTGTCTAAGTAGCTGTATGCATTTATACAGGGCATTTTAAAGTTGACAATGAAGTCTATGGTACCTTACAAAACTTAGATACAAACAAAAGCTTCAAAACATGATATGCTATGGATATAAAATGCACCAATTTACAATACTGTAAACTATAACGTCTGAATATGTCAAACTAACCTCCACAAAATGGAATATGCAGGAAGAATCTTGTGATTTCACTCTTGCTCTTGTAGAGGACAAAATGTCTCAAAGAGACTATGCTTTTCATGTCATCAAATTACATTTCAAAACGTATCAACAAAATTTCACCAAAATGTCTTGGTTTCTAGGATTACTGATCTGATAAACCTATGTTTATCAATATCAGGCACATTTAATGAAAATAACAAAAGGTATCAGGTCAGATATAAAAATCCAGCAATTCTCCATTCAAAAACCATCAGTCAATATTCCGACTGATACATGCAAGAAATGCAGAGAAACATCCTTGCTACCCTCTTTTATCTTACATGATGCAAATTCCCTCTTTTCTCCTCCCTCCAAAGGATTTTCTCTTCTAAATCTACAAATTCAGTCCAATCTTCTTGAGATTGATGAAGGCCCTCCAATACCCCATCTTGTTAAACTTTTAGGTCAGATTTTGCTTGTTTAGGCCCTCCAATACCCTTGCTACCCTCTTTTATCTTACATGATGCAAATTCCCTCTTTTCTCCTCCCTCCAAAGGATTTTCTCTTCTAAATCTACAAATTCAGTCCAATCTTCTTGAGATTGATGAAGGCCCTCCAATACCCCATCTTGTTAAACTTTTAGGTCAGATTTTGCTTGTTTAGGCCCTCCAATACCCTTGCTACCCTCTTTTATCTTACATGATGCAAATTCCCTCTTTTCTCCTCCCTCCAAAGGATTTTCTCTTCTAAATCTACAAATTCAGTCCAATCTTCTTGAGATTGATGAAGGCCCTCCAATACCCCATCTTGTTAAACTTTTAGGTCAGATTTTGCTTGTTTAGGCCCTCCAATACCCTTGCTACCCTCTTTTATCTTACATGATGCAAATTCCCTCTTTTCTCCTCCCTCCAAAGGATTTTCTCTTCTAAATCTACAAATTCAGTCCAATCTTCTTGAGATTGATGAAGGCCCTCCAATACCCCATCTTGTTAAACTTTTAGGTCAGATTTTGCTTGTTTAGGCCCTCCAATACCCTTGCTACCCTCTTTTATCTTACATGATGCA
>JAMKPZ010003230.1:0-38944 GCA_024699675.1 Amphibolis antarctica
TTGAAAGGGGTCAGATTTACACTTCCAGTTGCCTAACTGGAAGATGCCTAAGGAGATATGGATTTACACTCCAGTTGCCTGATCGGAAGATGCCTGAAAGTGGTGTGGACATATATTTTTAGTCGCCTAACTGGAAGATGCCAAGAGGAGTATGGTCTTACACTTCTAGTCGTGTAATCGGAAGATGCCTGAATGCGTAATTAGAAGATGCCTGAATGCGTAATTAGAAGAAGCCTAGGGAGATATGGACTTATACTTCTGGTCGTCTGATCGAAAGATGCCTAAAAGGGGTGTGGACTTACACTTTCAGTCGCCTAACCAGAAGATGCCTAAAAAGGGTCAGACTTACTCTTCCGGTCACCAAACCGAAAGACGCCTAAAAGGGTGTGGACCTACACTTCCATTCACTTGTTCAGAAGATGCCTAAAAGCAGAATGGAGTTACACTTCCAATCACCTAACCGGAAGTTGCCTAAAAGGGTTGTGGACATACATTTCAAGTCGTCTAACTAGAGGAAACCTAGAGGGGTATGGTCTTACACTTCCGGTCACGTAACCGAAAGATGCCAAAACGTGGTCAGACTTACACATCCGATCACCTAACCAGAAGACACCTAGAGGGGTATGGTCTTACACTTCCAGTCGTGTAACCAGAAGATGCCTAAACGGGGTCAAACTTACACTTCCAGTCACCTAACCAGAAGACAGCTTAAAAGGGTCGAACTTACACTTCCATTCACCAAACTAGAAGACGCCTAGAGCTATATGTTCTTACACTTCCGGTCATGTAACCAGAAGATGCATGAACAAGGTCGAACTAACACTTCTGGTCACCTTACGAGAAGAGAAGATGCCTACAGAGATATGAACTTACACTTCCGATCGCCTGACTGGAAGATGCCTAAAAGGGGTGTGGACATACACTTCCGGTCGCTTAACCGGAATATGCCTTAAAAGGGTCAAACTTACACTTCCAGTCACCTTACCAAAAGTTGCCTAAAAGGGTTGTGGACATACATTTCAAGTAGCCTAACCAGAAGACGCCTAGAGGGGTACAGTCCTATACTTCTAGTTGCGTAACCTTTAGATGCCTGAACGTGGTCAGACTTACACTACCGTTTGCCTAATTAGAATATGCCTCAAGACATATCGACTTATTCTTCTGGTCACCTAACTGGAAGATGCCTAAAAGGGGTGTGAACTTACACTTCCGGTCTCCTAACTGGAAGATGCCTAAAAGGGGTCGAACCTACACTTCTGGTCAACAAACCGGACCACACCTAAAAGGGTATGGACTAACACTTCCGTTTGCTTATTTAGAAGATGCCTAAAAGGGGTATGGACTTACACTTCCGTTCACCAAACCAAAGATGCCAAGAGGGGTATGGACTTACACTTTCGGTCACCTAACTGGATGACGCGTAAAAGGGGCCAAACTTGCACTTCTTGTCGCCTAACCAGAAGATGCCTTAAAGGGGACGAACTTACACTTCCAGTCGTGCAGTCAGAAGATGCCTAGAGGGCTGTGGTCTTACACTTCCAGTCACCTAAGAAGCAGACACCTAAAGGGGGTGGGACTTACACTTTCGGTCACCTAATCAGAAGACGCCTAAAAGGGGTGTGGACTTACACATCCAGTCGCCTAACCACAAGATTCCTAAAAGGGTGTGAACTTAAACATCCGGTCACCTAACTGGAAGATGGCTAAAAGGGTTTTGACCTACACTTCTAGTCGCCAAATTGGAAGATGCCAAAATGACGTATTGACTTTCACATCTGGTCGCCTAACCAGAAGATGCCTAAAAGGGGTCAAACGTACACTTCCAGTCGCCTAACTGAAAGACACCTAAAAGGGGTCAGACTTGCACTTCCTGTTGGCTAATTAGAAGATGCCTAAAAAGCATTGTCGGTCGCCCAACCGGAAGACGCATTAAAGGGGTTAGACTTACACTTTCGGTAGACCAACCAAAAGATGCAAAGAGGGCTATGGTCTTACACTTCCGGTCACCTAACCGGAAGACGCCTTAAAATGGCCAGACTCACACTTCCAATTGCCTAACCAAAACGTGCCTAGGGGGGTATGGTCTTACACTTTTGGTCGCATAACCAGAAGATGCCTAAACGGGGTCGAACTTACACTTCTGGTCACCTAACCGGAAGACACCTTAAAAGGGCCGAACTTACACATCTGTTCGCCTAAGCAGAAGATGCCTAGAGCCGTATGTCCGTACACTTCTAGTCGTGTAACCGAAAGATGCATGAACGGGGTCGGACTTACACTTCTTGTCATCTAACCAAAAGATTTGCCAATGGAGATATGGACTTACACTTCTGGTCACCTAACTAGAAAATGCCTAAAAGGGGTCAAACGTACACTTTCGGTCGCCTAACTGGAAGACACCTAAAAGGGGTCAGACTTGCACTTCCAGTTGGCTAACTGGAAGATGCCTAAAAAGCGTTGAACCTACACATTCGGTCGCCCAACTGGAAGACGCATTAAAGGGGTCGGAGTTACACTTCCAGTAGACCAACCAAAAGATGCAAAGAGGGGTATGGTCTTACACTTCTAGTCACCTAACCAGAAGATGCCTTAAAATGGCCAGACTCACACTTCCAATTACCTAACCAAAACGTGCCTAGGGGGTATGGTCTTACACTTCTAGTCGCGTAACCAGAAGATTCCTAAATGGGGTCAAACTTACACTTCTGGTCACCTAACCGGAAGACACCTTAAACGGGCCAGACTTAGGCTTCTGTTCGCCTAACCAGAAGACGCCTAGAGCAGTTTGTTCTTATACTTCCGATTGTGTAACTAGAAGATGCATGAACAGGGTCTGACTGGAAGATAGAGCAGTTTGTTCTTATACTTCCGATTGTGTAACTAAAAGATGCATGAGCAGGGTCTGACTGGAAGATGCCTAAAAAGGGGATGGACTTACACTTCCGGTCACCTAACTGGAAAATGCCTTAAAGGGGTTGGACTTACACTTCCGATTGCCAAACCGGAAGATGCCTAAAAGGGTATGAACTTACACTTCCGGTCACCTAATCGAAAGATGCCAAAAAGGGATAGGGACTTGCACTTCCATTCTCCTGACCGAGAGATGGCTAAAAAGGGTGTTGACTTACACATCCGGTCGCCTAACCGGAAGATGCCTAAAAGGTTATGGATTTGCATTTCTAGTTACCTAATCAGAAGATGCCTTAAAGGAGTCAGACTTACACTTCCAGTCGCCTAACCAGAAGATGCCTAAAAGGACTCTAACCAGCACTTCCAGTCGCCTAAACGAAAGATGCCATAAATGGGACAGACTTACTCCTCCGATCACCCAACCGGAAGACGCCTAGAGGTGTACGGTCTTACACTTCCGGTCACCTAACAAGAAGATGTTTGAAAGGGGTCAGATTTACACTTCCAGTTGCCTAACTGGAAGATGCCTAAGGAGATATGGATTTACACTCCAGTTGCCTGATCGGAAGATGCCTGAAAGTGGTGTGGACATATATTTTTAGTCGCCTAACTGGAAGATGCCAAGAGGAGTATGGTCTTACACTTCTAGTCGTGTAATCGGAAGATGCCTGAACGCGTAATTAGAAGGTGCCTGAATGCGTAATTAGAAGAAGCCTAGGGAGATATGGACTTATACTTCCGGTCGTCTGATCGAAAGATGCCTAAAAGGGGTGTGGACTTACACTTTCAGTCGCCTAACCAGAAGATGCCTAAAAACGGTCAGACTTACTCTTCCGGTCACCAAACCGAAAGACGCCTAAAAGGGTGTGGACTTACACTTCCATTCACTTGTACAGAAGATGCCTAAAAATAGAATGGAGTTGCACTTCCAATCACCTAACCAGAAGTTGCCTAAAAGGGTTGTGGACATACATTTCAAGTCGTCTAACTAGAGGAAACCTAGAGGGGTATGGTCATACACTTCCGGTCATGTAACCAAAAGATGCCAAAACGTGGTCAGACTTACACATCCGATCACCTAACCAGAAGACACCTAGAGGGGTATGGTCTTACACTTCCAGTCGTGTAACCGGAAGATGCCTAAACGGGGTCAAACTTACACTTCCAGTCACCTAACCGGAAGACAGCTTAAAAGGGCCGAACTTACACTTCCATTCACCAAACTAGAAGACGCCTAGAGCTATATGTTCTTACACTTCCAGTCATGTAACCAGAAGATGCATGAACAAGGTTGAACTAACACTTCTGGTCACCTTACGAGAAGATGCCTACAGAGATATGAACTTACACTTCCGGTCGCCTGACTGGAAGATGCCAAAAAGGGGTGTGGACATACACTTCCAGTCGCTTAACCGGAATATGCCTTAAAAGGGTCAAACTTACACTTCCAGTCACCTTACCAAAAGTTGCCTAAAAGGGTTATGGACATACATTTCAAGTAGCCTAACCAGAAGACGCCTAGAGGGGTACAGTCCTATACTTCTAGTTGCGTAACCTTTAGATGCCTAAACGTAGTCAGACTTACACTTCCGTTCGCCTAATTAGAAGATGCCTCAAGACATATCGACTTATTCTTCTGGTCACCTAATTGGAAGATGCCTAAAAGGGGTGTGAACTTACACTTCCGGTCTCCTAACTGGAAGATGCCTAAAAGGGATCGAACCTACACTTCTGGTCAACAAACCAGACGACACCTAAAAGGGTATGGACTAACACTTCCATTTGCTTATTTAGAAGATGCCTAAAAGGGTTATGGACTTACACTTCCGTTCACCAAACCGAAGATGCCTAGAGGGGTATGGACTTACACTTCCGTTCACCAAACCGAAGATGCCTAGAGGGGTATGGACTTACACTTTCGGTCACCTAACTGGATGACGCGTAAAAGGGGTCAAACTTGCACTTCTTGTCGCCTAACTGGAAGATGCCTTAAAGGGGACGAACTTACACTTCCAATCGTGTAGTCGGAAGATGCCTAGAGGGCTGTGGTCTTACACTTCCAGTCACCTAAGAAGCAGACACCTAAAGGGGGTGGGACTTACACTTTCGGTCACCTAATCAGAAGATGCCTAAAAGGGGTGTGGACTTATACATCCAGTCGCCTAACCACAAGATTCCTAAAAGGGTGTGGACTTAAACATCCGGTCACCTAACTAGAAGATGGCTGAAAGGGTTTTGACCTACACTTCTGGTCGCCAAATTGGAAGATGCCAAAATGACGTATGGACTTTCACATCTGGTCGCCTAACCAGAAGATGCCTAAAAGGGGTCAAACGTACACGTCCAGTCGCCTAACTGAAAGACACCTAAAAGGGGTCAGACTTGCACTTCCTGTTGGCTAACTAGAAGATGCCTAAAAAGCGTTGTCGGTCGCCCAACCGGAAGATGCATTAAAGGGGTCAGACTTACCCTTTCGGTCGAGCAACCAAAAGATGCAAGGAGGGGTATGGTCTTACACTTCCGGTCACCTAACCGGAAGACGCCTTAAAATGGCTAGACTCACACTTCCAATTGCCTAACCAAAACGTGCCTAGGGGGGTATGGTCTTACACTTTTGGTCGCATAACCAGAAGATGCCTAAACAGGGTCAAACTTACACTTCTGGTCACCTAACCGAAAGACACCTTAAAAGGGCCGGACTTACACTTCTGTTTGCCTAAGCAGAAGATGCCTAGAGCCGTATGTCCTTACACTTCTAGTCGCGTAACTGGAAGATGCATGAACGGGGTCGGACTTACACTTCTCGTCACCTAACCATAAGATTTGCCAATGGAGATATGGACTTACACTTCTGGTCACCTAACTAGAAAATGCCTAAAAGGGGTCAAACGTACACTTCCGGTCGTCTAACTGGAAGACACCTAAATGGTGTCAGACTTGCACTTCCAGTTGGCTAACTGGAAGATGCCTAAAAAGCGTTGAACCTACACATTCGGTCGCCCAACTGGAAGACGCATTAAAGGGGTCGAAGTTACACTTCCAGTAGACCAACCAAAAGATGCAAAGTGGGGTTTGGTCCTACACTTCTGGTCACCTAACTAGAAGATGCCTTAAAATGGCCAGACTCACACTTCCAATTACCTAACCAAAACGTGCCTAGGGGGGTATGGTCTTACACTTCTGGTCGCGTAACTAGAAGATTCCTAAATGGGGTCAAACTTACACTTCTGGTCACCTAACCAGAAGACACCTTAAAAGGGCCGGACTTACACTTCTATTCGCCTAACCAGAAGATTCTTAGAGCCGTATGTTCTTACACTTCTAGTCGCATAACCGGAAGATGCATGAACGGGTTCGGACTTACACTTCCCGTCACCTAACCAAAAGATTTGCCAATGGAGATATGGACTTACACTTCTGGTCACCTAACTAGAAGATGCCTAAAAGGGGTCAAACGTACACTTTCGGTCGCCTAACTAGAAGACACCTAAAAGGGGTTAGACTTTCACTTCCTGTTGGCTAACTAGAAGATGCCTAAAAAGTGTTGAACCTGCACATTCGGGCGCCCAACCAGAAGATGCATTAAAGGGGTCGGAGTTACACTTCCGGTAGACCAACCAAAAGATGCAAAGAGGGGTATGGTCTTACACTTCCGGTCACCTAACCAGAAGACGCCTTAAAATGGCCAGACTCACACTTCCAATTGCCGAACCAGAACGCACCTAGGGTGGTATGGTCTTACACTTCTGGTCACATAACCAAAAGATGCCTAAACGGGGTCGGACTTACACTTCTGGTCACCTAACTGGAAGACACCTTAAAAGGGCTGGACTTACACTATTGTTCGCCTAACCAGAAGATGCCTAGAGCCATATGTTCTTACACTTCTGATCACGTGACTGGAAGATGCATGAACGGGGTCAGACTTACACTTCCCGTCACCTAACCAAAAGATGCCAACGGAGATATGGACTTACACTTCTACTCACCTAACCGGAAGATGCCTAAAAGGGGTGTGCACTTACACTTCCGGTCGCCAAACCAAAAGACACCTAAAGGGGTGTGGACTTATACTTCCAGTCACCCAATCGGAAGACGCCTAAAAGGAGTCAAACTTACACTTTCGATCGCTTAACCGGAAGATGCCTAAAAGGAGTCCAACAAGCACTTTCGGTCACCTAACCAAAAGACACCATAAATGGGCCAGACTTACACTTCCTGTCGCCCAACCGAAAGATGCCTAGAGGTGTATGGTCCTACACTTCCGGTCACCTAACAAGAAGTCGCTTGAATGGGGTCGGGTTTACACTTCCAGTCGCCTAATCAGAAGATGCCAAACGAGATATGGATTTGCACTCCGGTCGCTTGACCGCAAGATGCCTAAAAGGGGTGTGGACTTACATTTTTAGTTGCCTAACTAGAAGACGCCTAGAGGGGTATGGTCTCACACTTCTGGTCGTGTAATAGGAAGATGCCTGAACATGGTCAGACTTACAATTCCAGTCGCCTAACCAGAAGATGCCTAGGTAGATATGGACTTAAACTTCCGATCGTCGGACTGAAAGATGCCTAAAAAGGGTGTGGACTAACACTTCCGGTCCCCTAACCAAAAGATGCCTAAAAGAGGTCGAACTTACTCTTCCGGTCACCAAACCCGAAGACGCGTAAACGGTTATGGACTTACACTTCTAGTCACCTTATCGGAAGATGCCTAAAAGGGGTCGGACTGACACTTCCGGTCACCTAACCAAAAAATGCCTAAAAGGGGTTGAACCTGCACTTTCGGTCGCCTAATCGAAATATGCCTTAAAGGGGTTGCACTTACACTTCCGGTTGCCAAACCAGAAGAAGTCTAAAAGGGTATGGGTTTACACTTCTGGTGGCATAATCAGAAGATGTCTAAAAGGGGTTGGACTTACACTTATGGTCACCTAACCAGAAGACGTCTAAATTGGGTGTGGACTTACACATCCGATCGCCTAACCATAAGATGCCTAAAAGGGGTCGGACCTACACTTCTGGTCGCCTAACTGGAAGACACCTAGAAAGGGTCAGACTTACACTTCCAGTCCCCTAACAAGAAGATGCTTGAACAGGGTCGGATTTACATTTCTAGTCACCTAACCCGAACATGCTTAAGGAGATATGGATTTACACTCTAGTCGCCAGACTGGAAGATGCCTAAAAGGGGTGTGAACTTACATTTTTAGTCACCCAACCAGAAGATGCCTAGAGGGGTATGGTCTTACACTTCCAGTCGCATAACAAGAAGATGCCTAAACGTAGTCAGACTTACAATTCTAGTCGCCTAACCAGAAGATGCCTAGGGAGATATGGACTTACACTTCCAATCGCCTGATTGAAAGATGCCTAAACGTAGTCAGACTTACAATTCTAGTCGCCTAACCAGAAGATGCCTAGTGAGATATGCACTTACACTTCCAATCGCCTGATTGGAAGATGCCTAAAAGGGGTGTGGACTTATGCTTCTAGTCGACTAACCAGAAGATTCCTAAAAGATGTCGGACTTACACTTTTGGTCACCAAACCGGAGGATGCCTAAAAGGGTATGGACTTATAGTTCTGTTCGCTTGTTCAGAAGACGCCTAAAAGGGGTATGGACTTACACTTCTGGTTGCCTGACTAGAAGTTGCCTGAAAGGGTTGTGGACATACATTTCAAGTCGCCTAACCAGAAGACTCCTGGAGGGGTATCGTCTTACACTTTCGGTTGCGTAACCAAAAGTTGCCTGAATGCTGTCAGACTTAAGCTTTCGATCACCTAACCAGAAGATGCCTTGGGACATATCGGCTTACTCTTCTAGTCGCCAAACTAGAAGATGCCTAAAAGGTGTGTGGACGTACTCTTCCGGTCGCCTAACTGGAAGATGCCTAAAAGGGATCAGACTTACAATTCCGGTCACCAAACCGAAAGACGCTTAAAAGGGTATGGACTTACACTTCTGTTTGCTTATTCAGAAGACGCCTAAAAGGTGTATGGACTTACACTTCTATTTGCCAAACCAAAGATGCCTAGAGGGGAACAGACTTGCACTTTCGGTCACCTAATCGGAAGATGCCTAAAAGGGGTTGAACTTACACTTCCATTCACCTAACCGGAAGACACCAACAAGGGGTCGAGCTAGCACTTCCGGTCGCCTTACCGGAATATGCCTAAGTCCTGGCTCGACCCCTTGTTGGTGTCTTCTGGTTAGGTGAATGGAAGTGTAAGTCTGACCCCTTTTAGGCATCTTTTGATTAGGTGACCGGAAGTGTAAGTCCATTCCCCTCTAGGCATCTTTGGTTAGGCAAATAGAAGTGTAAGTCCATACCCCTATCAGGGATCTTCTGAATAAGCAAATGGAAGTGTAAGTCCATACCCTTTTAGGCGTCTTCCAGTTAAGTGACCGAAAGTGTAAGTCTGACCCTTTCTAGGAGTCTTCTAGTTATGCAACTAGAAGTGTCGGTCTGACCCTGTTTAGGCATCTTCCAGTTAAGCGATTGGATGTGTAAGTCCACACCCCATTTAGGCATCTTTTGGTTAGGCGACCATAAGTGTAAGTCCAACCCCTTTTAGACGTCTTCTGATTATGCGACCGGAAGTGTAAACCCATACCCTTTTAGACATCTTCTGGTTTGGCGACCGGAAGTGAAGGTGCAACCCCTTTAAGGCATATTCCAGTTAGGCAACCGGAAGTGCAGGTTCGACCCTTTTTAGGTCTTTTCTGGTTAGGTGACCGAAAGTGTAAGTCCGACCCCTTTTAGGCATCTTCTGATTAGGTGACCAGAAGTGTAAGTCCATAACCTTTTAGGCGTCTTCGGGTTTAGTGACCGGAAGTGTAAGTCTGACCCCTTTTAGGCATCTTTTGGTTAGGTGACCGGAAATGTAAGTCCTCACCCCTTTTAGGCATCTTTCAGTCAAGCAATCGAAAGTGTAAGTCCATATCTGCCTAGGCATCTTTTGGTTAGGCGATCGGAATTGTAAGTCTAACCCTATTCAGGCATCTTCCTATTACGCGACCAGAAGTGTGAGACCATACCCCTCTAGGCGTCTTCTGGTTAGGCGACTAAAAATGTAAGTCCACACCCCTTTCAAGCATCTTGCAGTCAGGCGACTGAAGTGTAAATCCGTATGTCCTTTGGCATCTTTTGATTAGGCGACTAGAAGTGTAAATTCGACCCCATTCAAGCGTCTTCTTGTTCGGTGACCGGAAGTGTAAGTCCATACACCTCTAGGCATCTTTTGGTTGGGCGACAAGAAGTGTAATTCTGACCCATTTATGGTGTCCTCTAGTTAGGCGATCAAAAGTGTTGGTTGGACTCCTTTTTTGCGTCTTCCGATTTGGTGACTCGAAGTGTAAGTCCACACCCTTTTAGGTGTCTTCTAGTTTGGCGACCGGAAGTGTAAGTGCACACCCATTTTAGGCATCTTCCGGTTAGGTGTAAGTCCATATCTCCATTGGCATCTTATGGTTAGGTGATAGGAAGTGTAAGTTCGACCCCATTCATGCATCTTCTGGTTATGCGACCAGAAGTGTAAGAACATACGGCTCTAGGCATCTTCTGGTTAGGCAAACTAAAGTGTAAGTCTGACCCTTTTAAGGTGTCTTCCAGTTAGGTGACTAGAAGTTTAAGTCTGACCCCATTTAGGCATCTTCTAGTTACACGACAAGAAGTGTAAGACCATACCCCCCTAGGTGCATTCTGGTTAGGCAATTGGAAGTGTGAGTCCAACCATTTTAAGGCGTCTTCTGGTTAGGTGACCAGAAGTGTAAGACCATACCCCTCTTGGAATCTTTTGGTTGGTCTACTGGAAGTGTAAGTCTGACCCTTTTAATGCATCTTCTAGTTGGGTGATTGAATGTGTAGGTTCAACACTTTATAGGCATCTTTCAGTTAGCCAACAGGAAGTGCAAGTCTAACTGCTTTTAGGTGTCTTCCGGAAGTGTATGTTTGACCCCTTTTAAGCATCTTTCAGTTAGGCGACCAGATGTGTAAGTCCATACGCCATTTCGGCATCTTCCAATTTGGCGACTAGAAGTGTAGGTCCATACCCTTTCAGCCATCTTCCAGTTAGGTGACCGGATGTGTAAGTCCACACCCTTTTAGGCATCTTCCGGTTAGGCAACTGGATGTGTAAGTCCACACCCCTTTTAGGCATCTTCTGATTAGGTGACCGGAAGTGTAAGTCCAATCCCCTTTAGGTGTCTGCTTCTTAGGTGACTAGAAGTGTAAGACCACTCCCCTCTAGGCATCTTCTAGCTGCACGATCGGAAGTGTAAGTTCATCCCCTTTAATGCATCGTCCGGTTAGGTGATAGGAAGTGCAAGTTTGACCTCTTTTACGCGTCATCTGGTTAGGTGACCGAAAGTGTAAGTCCATACCCCTCTAGGCATCTTTAGTTTGGCGAACGGAAGTGTAAGTCCCACTTTTAGGCGTCTTCTAAATAAGAAAACGGAAGTGTTAGTCCATACCCTTTTAGATGTCTTCCAGTTTGTTGACCAGAAGTGTAGGTCTGACCCCTTTGAGGCATCTTCCAGTTAGGAGACCGGAAGTGTAGGTCCACACACCTTTTAGACATCTTCCGGTTAGGCAACCAAAAGAATAAGTCGATATGTCCTGAGGCATCTTTTGGTTAGGCGAACGAAAGTTTAAGTTTGACCCCGTTCAGGCATCTTCTAGTTTGGCGACTTGATGTGTAAGACCACACTCCTTTCAGTCATCTTCGAGTTTGGCAATCGGAGTGTAAATCCAAATCTCCATAGGCATCTTTCGATTAGGTGACTGGAAGTGTAAGTCTGACCCCATTTAGGCATCTTTCGGTTACACGATCGGAAGTGTAAGAACATACCCCACAAGGCATCTTCCAGTTAGGCATCTTGTAGTGTAAGTCCACACCACTTTCAGGCATCTTTCGATCAGGCAACCGGAAGTGTAAATCCATATCTCCCTTGGCATCTTCTGGTTAGGCGACGAGAATTGTAAATTCGACCCCTTTTAGCTGTCTTCTTCTTTGGTGACCAGAAGTGTAACACCACACCCCTCTAGGCGTCTTCCAATTGCATGATCGGAAGTGTAAGTCTGACTCCTTTAAAGCATCTTCTGGTTCGGCGGTCAGAAGAGTAGGTTCGTCTCCTTTGAGGCGTCTTCCAGTTAGGTGACCGAAAATGTACGTCTAACCCTTTTTTGGTTTCTTCCAGTTAGGCGACTGAAAGTGTAGGTCTGACGCCTTTTAGGCATCTTCTAGTTAGTTGGCCGGATGTGTAAGTCCATACCCTATTTAGGCCTATTTTGGTTAGGTGACCTTAAGTGTAAGTCTGACCCCTTTTAGGCGTATTCTGATTATGCAACCGGAAGTGTAAGCCCACACCCTTTTAGACATCTTCTGGTTAGGCAACCAGAAGTGTAAGTCTGACCCCTTTTAGGCATCTTCTGATTAGGTGACCAGAAGTGTAAGACCATACCCCTCTAGGCGCCTTCTGGTTAGGTGATCAGATGTGTAAGTCTGACCGCATTTAGGCATCTTTCGGTTACGCAACCAGAAGTGTAAGACCATAACCCTCTAGGCATATTCCAGTTAGGCCACTTGAAATGTATGTCCACAACCCTTGTAGGCAACTTCTAGTCAGCGACTAGAAGTGTAAGTCCATGTTTCTTTTAGGCATCTTTTGAACAAGCGAATGGAAGTGTAAGTCCATACACTTTTAGGCGTCTTCTGGTTTGGTGATCGGAAGTGTAGGTCTGACCCCTTTTAGGCATCTTCTGGTCAGGCGACCAGAAGTGTAAGTCCACACCCCTTTTAAGCATCTTTTGGTCAGGCAACTGGAAGTGTAAGTCCATATCTCCCTAGGAATCTTCTGGTCAGGTGACCGAAATTTTAAGTCTGACCACGTTCAGGCATCATCCGTGATCGAAAGTGCAAGACCATACCCCTCTTGGCGTCTTCCAGTTAGGTGACTAAAAATGTAAGTCCACACCCCTTTCAGCCATCTTCCGGTTTGGCGACCTAAGTGTAAATCCATATCTCCTTAGGCATCTTTTAGTTAGGCGACTGGAAGTGTAAATCCAACTCCTTTCAAGCGTCTTCTTGTTAGGTGACCGGAAGTGAAAGACCACACACATCTAGGCATCTTTCAGTTGGGTGATCGGAAGTTTAAGTCTGACGCATTTATGGTGTCTTTCGGTTAGGCGACCGGAAGTGCTTGTTAGAGTTTTTTTAGGCATCTTCTGGTTAAGCGACCAGAAGTGTAAGTTCATCCCCTTTTAGGCATCTTCTGGTTTGGTGACCAGAATTGTAAGTCCAACTCCTTTTAGGCATCTTCCGATTAGGTGACCGAAATTGCAAGTTCATACTCCTCTAGGCATCTTTAGTTATGCGAATGGAAGTGTAAGTCCAAACCCCTTTTAGGCATCTTTTGATTAAGTGACCAGAAGTGTAAAACCATACCCCTCTAGGTGCCTTCTTGTTAGGCAATCAGATGTGTAAGTCTGATCGCGTTCAGGCATCTTTCGGTTACGCAACCGGAAGTGTAAGACTAGGCGTCTTCCGGTTAGGCCACTTGAAACGTATGTCAACAACCCTTTTAGGCAACTTCTGGTCAGCGACTAGAAGTGTAAGTCCATTTCGCTTTTAGGCGTCTTTTGAACAAGCGAACGGAAGTGTAAGTCCATACACTTTTAGGCATCTTCTGGTTTGGTGACCGGAAGTGTAAGTCCGACCCCTTTTAGGCATCTTTTGGTTAGGCGACCAGAAGTATAAGTCCACACCCCTTTTAGGCATCTTTTTGTCAGGCGACCAGAAGTGTAACTCTATATCTCCCTAGGCATCTTCTAGTTAGGTGATCAAAATTTTAAGTCAGACCGCGTTCAGGCATCTTCCGATTATGCGACTGGAAGTGTAAGACCATAACCCTCTTGGCGTCTTTTGGTTCAGTGAGTAAAAATGTATGTCCACACCCCTTTCAGCCATGTTTCAGTCTAGCAACCTAAGTGTAAATCCATATCTCCTTAGGCATCTTTCGGTTAGGCGACTGGAAGTGTAAATTTGACTCCTTTCAAGCGTCTTCTTGTAAGGTGACTGGAAGTGTAAGACCGTACACATCTAGGCATCTTCCGGTTGGGTGATCGAAAGTCTAAGTCTGACACACTTATGGTGTCTTTCGGTTAGGAGACCGGAAGTGCTAGTTAGAGTCCTTTTAGGCGTCTTCTGTTTAAGCGACCGAAAGTGTAAGTCTGTCCCATTTTAGGCATCTTCTGGTTTGGTGACCAAAATTGCAAGTTTGACACCTTTTAGGCATCTTCCGATTAGGTGACTGGAAGTGTAAGTTCATACCCCTCTAGGCATCTTCGGTTAGGTGAACGGAAGTGTAAGTCCACACCCCTTTTAGGCATCTTCTGATTAGGTCACCGGAAGTGTAAGTCCATACCCCTTTAGGCATCTTCGGTTAGGTGAACGGAAGTGTAAGTCCATACCCCATTTAGGTGTCTTCTTGTTAGGTGACTGGAAAAGTAAGACCACAGCCATCTAGGCATCTTCCGGCTAGGCGACTGGATGTGTAAGTCCGACCACTTTAAGGCATCTTCTGGTTAGGCAACCGGATGTGTAAGTCCATACCCCATTTAGGTGTCTTCCGATTTTGGCGACCAAAAGTGTAAGTCTGTACCCTTTTAGGCATCTTGTTGTTTTGCGATCGTAAGATTAAGTCCGACACCTTTTAGGCATCTTTTCGTTTGGTGACCGGAAGTGCAAGTCCACACCCCTTTTAGGCATCCTCCGATTTTGTAACTGGATACACTTCCGATCACATAACCAGAAGATGCCTGAACGGGGTTAGACTTACACTTCTGGTCGCCAAACCAGAACATTCCTAGGGAGATATGGACTTACGCTTCCGGTCACCTAACTAGAAGATGCCTAAAAGGGGTGTGGACTTACACATCTGGTCATCTACCTGGAAGATGCCAAAAAGGGGTGTGGACTTACACTTCCGGTCGCGAAACCGAAAGACGCCTAAAAGGGTATGGACTTACACTTCCGGTCGCCTATTTCGAAGATGCCTAAAAGGGGTATGGACCTACACTTCCGTTCACCTAACCGAGGATACCTAGAGTGGTATGGACTTACAGTTTCGGTCACTTAACTGAAAGTTGCCTAAAAGGCGTCAGACTTACACTTTTGGTCACCTAACTAGATGATGCTAAAAGGGGTCAAACCTGCACTTCCGGTTGCCTAACTGGAAGATGCCTTAAAGGGGTCGGACTTACACTTCCAGTCACCTAATCGGAAAATGCCAAAATGGGTGTGGACAAACAATTCGGGTTGCCAAACTCGAAGATGCCTAAAAGGGGGTTAGACTTACTCTGAAATGTAAATCCGACCCCTTTTAGGCATCTTCTTGTTAGCTGACCGGAAGTGTAAGACCATATTGCTCTAGGTGTCTTCCAGTTGGGTGACCGGAAGTGTAAGTCCGACCCCTTTAAGGTATCTCCCAATTAGGGGACCGGAAGTGCTAGTTAGACCCCTTTTACGCATCTTCCGGTTAGGCAACCGGAAGTGTAAGTTCGACCCATTTTGGGCATCTTCTGATTAGGCAACTAGAAGTGTAAGTCCATACCCTTTTAGGCGTCTTCTAGTTTGGCGACTGGAACAGTAACTTCGACCTCACTAAGGCATCTTCCAGTTAGGCGACCGGAAGCGTAAGTCCACCCCCCCTTTTAGGCATATTCCGGTCATCCATATCTGCCAAGGTGTCTTTTGGTAAGGTAACCGAAAGTTTAAGTCCAATCCCATTCAAGCATCTTCCGGTTACGTGTTCGAAAGTGTAAGAACGTACAGCTCTAGGCGTCTTTGGTTTGGCGAACAGAAGTATAATTCCATATCTCCATAGGCAACTTCTGGTTAGGTGACCAGAAGTTTATGTCCGACCCCGTTCAAGCATCTTCCGGCTACACGATCGGAAGTGTAAGAATGTATAGCTCTAGGAATCTTCTGGTTAGGCAACCGGAAGTGTAAGTCTGACCCCTTTAAGGCATCTTCTGGTCAGGCAACCGGAAGTGTAAGTCCGACCCCTTTAAGGCATCTTCTGGTTAGGCGACTAGAAGTGTAAGTCCAAATCCCTTTTAGGCATCTTCCAGTTAGGCGACTGGATGTGTAAGTCCAAATCTCCCTAGGCATCTTCTGGTTAGGTGACTGGAAGTGTAAGTCCAACCCCGTTCAGGCATCTTTCGGTTACGCGACTAGAAGTGTGAGACTATACCACTATAGGCATCTTCTGGTTAGGCAAACAGAAGTGTAAATCTAGCCCTTTTAAGGTGGCTTCTGGTTAGGTGACTGGAAGTGTAAGTCTGACCCTGTTTAGGCATCCTCCGATTATGCAAGCAGAAGTGTAAGACCATACCCCTTTAGGCGTCTTCTGGTTAGGCAATTGGAAGTGTAAGTCCGGCCATTTTAAGGCATCTTCTGATTAGGTGACCGGAAGTCTATGACCAAACCCCTATTGGCATCTTCCGGTTGGTCAACCGGAAGTGTAGGTCTGACCCCTTTAATGCATCTTTCGGTTAGGCGACCGGAAGTGTAAGTTCGACCCCTTTTAGGTGTCTTTCGGTTAGGTGACCGGAAGTGTAAGTCTGACCCCTTTTAGTTGTCTTCCAGTTAGGCGACCAAAAGTGTAGGACCAACCCCTTTTAGGCATCTTCCGGTTAGGCGATCGGATGTGTAAGTCCATAACCCATTTATGCGTCTTCCGATTTGGCGACTGGAAGTGTAAGTCCATAACCTTTTAGGCGTCTTCCAGTTTGGCAATTGAAAGAGTAAGTCTAACCCCTTTTAGGCGTCTTCCATTTAGGCGACCGAAATTGTATGTCCACACCTGTTTTGGCATTTTTCGATTAGGTGACCAGAAGTGCAAGTCCGACCCCTTTAAGGCATTTTCCAGTTAGGTGACCGAAAGTGTAGGTTTGACCCCTTTTAGGCATCATCCAGTTAGGTGACCAAAAGTGTAAGTCGACCCCTTTTAGGCATCTTCCAGTTAGGTGACCGAAATTGTAAGTCCATACCACTCTAGGTATCTTCCATTAGGTGAATGGAAATGTAGGTCCATCCCCCTTTTAGGCATCTTCTAAATAGGCAATTGGAAGTGTAAGTCCATACCCCTTTGGCGACTAGAAGTGTAAGTCCACACCCCTTTTAGGTAGCTTCCTTGTAGATGACCAGATGTGTAAGTCCACACCCCTTTTAGGCATCTTCCAGTCAAGCGACTAGAAGTGTAAGTCCATATCTCCCTAGGAATGTTCTGGTTCGGTGACCGAAAGTGTAAGTCTGACCCCATTCAAGCATCTTCCAGTTATGCAACCGAAGTGTAAGACCATACCCCTCTAGGCGTCTTCTAGTTGGGTGACTTGAAGTGTATGTCCACACCCCTTTTAGGCATCTTCCGATTAGGCGACCGAAAATGTAAATCCAACCCCTTTCAAGCATCTTCTTGTTAGTTGACCGGAAGTGTAAGACCATACCGCTCTAGGCGTCTTCCAGTTTGGCGACTGGAAGTGTAAGTCCGACCCCTTTAAGGCGTCTCCCAGTTAGGCGACTAGAAGTGCTGGTTAGACCCCTTTTAGGTGTCTTCTAGTTAGGTGACCGAAAGTGAATGTCTGACCCATTTTAGGCATCTTCTGATTAGGCAACTAGAAGTGTAAGTTCATACCCTTTTTGGTGTCTTCTAGTTTAGCGACCAAAGAGTAAGTTCGATCCCATTAAGGCATCTTCTGGTTAGGCGACCGGAACCGTAAGTCCACCCCCTTTTAGGCATCTTCCAGTCGGGCGACTGGAAGTGTAAGTCCATACCCCATTTAGGCATCTTCTGATTTGGCAACCAGAACTATAAGTCCATACCCTTTTAGGCGTCTTCCAGTTTGGTGATCGGAAGTGTAAGTCTGACCCCTTTTAAGCGTCTTCCAGTTAGGCAATCGGAAGTGTAAGTCTGCACCCCTTTTAGGCCTCTCTAGTTAGGTGACTGGAATTGTAAGTCCATATCTCACTAGGCATCTTTTGGTAAGGGGACCAAAAGTGTAAGTCCGACCACGCTCAGGCATCTTCCGGTTACGCAACTGTAAGTTTAAGAACATACCCATTTAGGCATCTTTTGGTTAGGTGATTGGAAGTGTAAGTCCGGCCCCTTTATGTTGTCTTCCAGTTAGGTGACCGGAAGTGTAAGTCTAACCTTGTTTAGGTATCTTCCGGATACGAGACTAGGGGTGTAAGACCATACCCATCCAGGTGTGTTTTGGTTAGGCGACCAGAAGTGTAAGTCTGACCCCTTTAAGGCATCTTCTGGTTAGGGGACCGAAAGAGGAGGTCCACACCCCTTTTAGGCATCTTTTGGTTAGCTGACCGGAAGTGTAAGTCCATATCTCCCTAGGCATCTTCAGGTTAGGTGACCAGTAGTGTAAGTCCGACCCCGTTTAGGCATCTTCTGGTTACGTCATCGGAAGTGTAAGACCATACCACTCAAGGCATCTTCTGGTTAGGCAACCAAAAGTGTAAGTCTGACCCCTTTAAGGTGTCTTCCGATTAGGTGACCAGAACTGTAAGTCCAAACCCCTTTTAGGCATCTTCCGGTTAGGCGATGCGAAGTGTAAGTCCATATCTCCCTAGGCATCTTCTGGTTAAGTGACTGGAAGGGTAAGTCTGGCCCTTTTAAGGTGTCTTTCGGTTAGGTGACCAGAAGTGTAAGTCCAAAACCCATTCAGGCATCTTCCAATTATGCCACCGGAAGTGTAAGACCATACCCCTCTAAGTGTCTTCTGGTTAGGCAACTGGAATTGTAAGTTTGACTCGTTTAAGGCGTCTTCCTGTTAGATGACCAAAAGTGTAAGTCCAAACCCCTTTTAGGCATCTTCTAGTTAGGCGACTGGAAGTGTAAGTCCATAGCTCCCTAGGCATCTTCAGGTTAGGTGACAGGAAGTGTAAGTTTGACCTCGTTCAGGCATCTTCCCATTACGCAAGCGAAAATGTAAGTCCATACCACTCTAGGCGTCTTGTAGTTTCGCGAACAAAAGTGTAAGTCTGGCCCTTGTAAGGTGTCTTCTGATTAGGTGACTGAAAGTGTAAGTTTGACCCCGTTTTGGCATCTTTCGGTTACGCGACCGAAAGTGTAGGACCATACCCCTCTAAGCCTCTTTTGTCTTCTGGTTAAGCAACCAGAAGTGTAAGTCCCACCCCTTTAAGGAATCTTCCTATTATGTGACTGGAAGTGTAAGGCCACACCCCTTTTAGGCATCTTCTGGTTAGGCAACCAGAAGTGTATGTCCATATCTCCCTAGGCACCTAGTTAGGTGACCAGAATTGTAAGTCCGACCCCGTTTAGGCATCTTCAAGTTACGTGACAAAAGGTGTAACACCATACCCCTCTTGGCATCTTCTGGTTAGGCGATTGGAAGTGTAAGTCCAGCCATTTTAAGGTGTCTTCTGGATAGGTGACCGAAAGTGCAAAACCATACCCTTCCTGGCATCTTCCGGTTGGTCGACCGGAAGTGTAAGTTCAACCCATTTAATGTGTCTTTTGGTTAGGCAATTGGAAGTGCAGGTTCAAGCCCTTTTAGGCATCTTTCGATTAGGCGACCGGAAGTGTAGGTTTGACCCCTTTTAGGCATCTTCCGGTTAGGTGACCGGATGTGTAAGTCCATAACCCATTTAGGTGTATTTCGATTTGGCGACCAGAAGTGTAAGTCCATACCCTTTTAGGCGTCTTCCAGTTTGGCGATTGGAAGAGTAAGTCTGACCCCTTTTAGGCATCTTTCGGTTAGGCGATTGGAAGTGTAAGTCCACACCCCTTTTAGGCATCTTCCGATTAGGTGACCGGAAGTGTAAGTTTGACATTTTTTTGGTGTCTTCTTGTTTGGTGGCTGGAAGTGTAAGACCACACCCGTTTAGGCATCTTTCGGCTGGGTGACTAGAAGTGTAAGTCTAACCCCTTTATGGCATCTTCCGGTTTGGCGACTAGAAGTGCAGTTTTGAACCCTTTTAGGTGTCATCTAGTTGGGTGACTGAAAGTGTAAGTCTAACCTCTCTAGGTATCTTCTATTAGGTGAATGGAAGTGTAAGTCTATACCCCTTTTAGGCATCTTCTAAATAGGCAACCGGAAGTGTAAGTCCATACCCTTTTAGGTGTCATCTGGTTTGGCGACTGTATGTGTAAGTCCACACCCCTTTTAAGAAACATCCAATCAGGCTACCGGAAGTGTAAGTCCATATCTCCTTAGGAATGTTATGGTTAGGCGACCAGAATTGTAAGTTTTCCCCCGTTTAGGCATCTTCGTGTTACACGACTGAAAGTGTAAGACCATACCCCTCTAGGCATCTTCCAGTTAGGTGACTTGAAGTGTAAGTCCACACCCCTTTCAGGCAACTTTCGGTCTGACGACCAGAGCGTAAATCCATATCTCCATAGGCATCTTTTGTTAAGGTGACCGAAAATTTAAATCTGACCCCTTACAAGTGTCTTCTCGTTAGCTGACCGGAAGTGTTAGACCATACCCCTCTAGGCATCTTTCGGTTGGGCGACCAGAAGTGTAATTTCGACCCCTTTAAGGCATCATCTAGTTAAGTGACTGGAAGTGGTGGTTAGACCCATTTTAGGCATTTTCCGGTTAGGCAACCAGAAGTGTAATTGCGACCCCTTTTAGGCATCTTCCGATTAGGTGACTGGAAGTGCAAGTTCATACTCTTTTAGGCATCTTTGGTTTGGCATTCAAAAGTGTAAGTCCAAGCCCATTAAGGCATCTTCCACTTAGGCGACCAGAAGTGTAAGTCCACCCCCCTTTTAGGCATCTTCCGGTCAAGCGACTGAAAGTGTAGGTCCATATCTCTATAGGCATCTTTAGGTAAGGTCACTGGAAGTGTAAGTCCAACCCTGTTCAGGCATCTTCTGGTTATGCCACCAGAAGTGTAAGAACATACCCCTCTTGGAGTATACTGGTTAGGTGATCGGAAGTGAAAGTCTGGCCCCTTTAACATGTCTTCTAATTAGGCGACCGGAAGTGTATGTCTGACCCCGTTTAGGCATCTTCCAGTTACAGGACTGAAAGTGTAAGACCATACCCCTCTAGGCATCTTCTGGTTAGGCAACCGGAAGTGTAAGTCTGACTCCTTTAAGGCGTCTTCCGGTTAGGCGACCAAAAGTGTAAGTCCACGCTCCTTTTAGGCATCTTCCGGTTAGGCGACCAAAAGTGTAAGTCCATATCTCCCTAGGCATCTTCTGGTTAGGTGATCGAAAGTGTAAGCCCGACCCTGTTCAAGCATCTTCCGGTTACGTGAGTGGAAGTGTAAGACTGTACCACTTTAAGTGTTTTCTAGTTAGGCGATCAGAAGTGTAAGTCTGGCCCTTTTAAGGCATCTTCTATTTTAGTGATTGGAAGTGTAAGTTTGACCACATTCTGGCATCTTTCGGTTACGCCACCGGAAGTGTAAGACCATACCCATCTAGGCATCTTCTGGTTAGGTAATCGAAAGTGTAAGTCCAGCCCTTTAAGGCATCTTTTGGTTAGGTGACCAAAAGTGTAAGCCCAACCCCTTTTAGGCGTCTTCCTCTTAGGCAACCAAAAGTTTAAGTCCAACCCCTTTTTGGCATTTTCTGGTTAGGTGACCGAAATGTTGGTCTGACCCCTTCTAGGCATCTTCCGGTTAGGGGACTGGAAGTGTAAGTCTGATTCCTTTTAGGCTGATTTTGGTTAGGCAACCGAAAGTGTATGTCTACACCCCTCTAGGAATCTTCCAGTTAAGCAACTGGAAGTGTAAGTCCACACCCACTTCAGGCATCATCCGGTTAGGTGACCATAAGTGTAAATCCACATCTCCCTAGGCATCTTCCCGTTATGTGACTAGAAGTAAAAGTCTGACCCCTTTTAGGCATCTTCTTGTTAGGTGACTAGAAGTGTAAGACCATACCCCTCTCGGCATTTTCTGGTTGGTCGATTGGAAGTGTAAGTCTGACCCCTTTATGGTTTCTTCCGGTTAGGCGACTAGAAGTGTACATCTGACCCTTTTTAGGTTTCTAATTTGGCGATCGAAGTGTAGGTCCGACTCCTTTTAGCCATCTTCCAATTAGGAGACTAGAAGTGTAACTCCACACCCCATTTAGGCATCTTCTGATTTGGAGTTCGGAAGTATAAGTCTATATCCTTTTAGGTGTCTTCTGGTTTCGTGACTAGAAGTGTAAGTCTGACGCCTTTAAGGCATCTTTCGGTTAGGTGATTGGAAGTGTAAGTCCACACCCCTTTTAGGCATCTTTCGATCAGGCGACCGAAATTGTAAGTCCATATCTCCGTAGGCATCTTCTAGTTAGGTGACCATAAGTGTAAGTCCGACCCCGTTCATGCATCTTCCAGTTACGTGTCCAGAAGTGTAGGAACATACAGCTCTAGGCATCTTCTGGTTAGCCGAACAGATGTGTAAGTCTAGCCCTATTAAGGTGTCTTCCGGTTAGGTGAATGGAAGTGTAAGTCTAACCCTGTTAGGCATCTCCCAGTTATGCGAACGGAAGTGTATGACCAAACCCTTGTAGGTGTCTTTTGGTTAGGAGACTGGAAGTGTAAGTCTGACCTGTTTATGGCATCTTCCGGTTAGGCGACTGGAAGTTCAAGTCCACACCCCTTTTAGGCAACTTCCGGTTAGGCGATCATAACTATAATTCCATATCTCCCTATGCATCTTCTAGTTAGGTGATTGGAAATGTAAGTCTGACCCCATTCAGGCATCTTCCGGTTACGCAACTAGAAGTGTAAGACCATACCCCCCTAGGCGTCTTCTAGTCATGCGATTGGAAATGTAAGTCCAGCCATTTTAATGCATCTTCTGGTTAGGTGACTGGAAGTGCAAGACCATACCCCTCTTGGCATCTTTCGGTTGGTCGACCGAAAGTGTAACTCCAACCTCTTTAATGTGTCTTCCGGTTAGGCGACCGAAAGTGCAGGTTCAACCCCTTTTAGGCATCTTCTGGTTAGGTGATGGGAAGTGTAAGTCTGACCCCTTTTAGGTGTCTTCCAGTTACGCGACTAGAAGTGTTGGTCTGACCCCTTTTAGGCATCTTCCGGTCAGGCAACCGGATGTGTAAGCCCATACTCCATTTAGGCCTCCTCCGAATTTGCGACCAGAACTGTAAGTCCATACCATATTAGGTGTCTTCTAGTTTGGCGAACGGAAGAGTAAATCTGACCACTTTTAGGCATCTTTCGGTTAGGCGACTGGAAGTGTAAGTCCACAACCCTTTTAGGCATCTTCCGATTAGGTGACCGGAAATGTAAGTTCGACCCCTTTTAGGTGTCTTCTTGTTAGGTGAGTGGAAGTGTAAGACCACACCCCTTTAGGCATCTTCTGGCTGGGCAACCGAAAGTGTAAGTCTGACCCGTTTAAGGCATCTTTTGGGTAGGCGACTGGAAGTGCAGGTTTGACCCCTTTTAGGTGTCATCCAGTAACGTGACCATAAGTTTAAGTCTGACCCCTTTTAGGCATCTTCCAGTTAGGTGACCGAAACTGTATGTCCATACCCATCTAGGTATCTTCAGTTAAGCGAATGGAAGTGTAGGTCCATAACCCTTTTAGGCATCTTCTAAATAGGCGACCGGAACTATAGGTCAATACCCTTTAGGTGACTTCCGGTTTGGCGATCGGAAGTGTAAGTCCAACACCTTTTAGGCATCTTTCGGTTAGATGACTAGATGTGTAAGTCCACACCCCTTTTAGGCATCTTCCAGTTAGGCGACACGAAGTGTAAGTCGACACCCCTTTTAGGCAACTTCCGGTCTGGCGACATGAGTGTAAATCCATATCTCCATAGGGATCTTTTGGTTAGGCAATTAGAAGTGTAAGTCTGACCCCATTCAGGCATTGTCCGGTTACACGACCGGAAGTGTAAGATCATACCCCTTTTAGGAGTCTTCTGAACAAGTGAATGGAAGTGTAAGTCCGTACCCTTTTAGGCGTCTTCTAGTTTGGGGACTGGAAGTATAAGTTTGACCCCTTTTAGGCATCTTCCGGTTAGGTGATCGGAAGTGTAAGTCTGTCCCCTTTTAGGTGTCTTCTAGTTAGGCGACTGGAAGTGTTGGTCTGACCCCTTTTAGGCATCTTTCGGTCAGGCAACCAGATGTGTAAGTCCATACCCCATTTAGGCCTCCTCCGAATTTGCGACCAGAACTGTAAGTCAATACCCTTTTAGGTGTCTTCTAGTTTGGCGATCGGAAGAGTAAATCTAACCACCTTTAGGCATCTTCCGGTTAGGCAATTGGAAGTGTAAGTCTACACCCCTTTTAGGTATCTTCCGATTAGGTGACCGGAAATGTAAGTCTGACCCTTTTAGGTGTCTTCTTGTTAGGTGACTGGAAGTGTAAGACCCCACCCCTTTAGGCATCTTCTGGCTGGGCGACCGAAAGTGTATGTCTGACCCCTTTAAGGCATCTTTTGGGTAGGCGAATGGAAGTGCAAGTTTGACCCCTTTTAGGCATCATCTAGTAAGGTGACCAAAAGTTTAAGTTGGACCCCTTTTAGGCATCTTCCAGTTAGGTGACCAAAACTGTATGTCCATACCCCTTTAGGTATCTTCGGTTAAGTGAATGGAAGTGTAGGTCCATAACCTTTTTAGGCATCTTCTAAATAGGTGACTGGAATTATAGGTCAATACCCTTTAGGTGACTTCCGGTTTGGCGATCGGAAGTGTAAGTCCAACCCCTTTTAGGCATATTTCGGTTAGACGACTAGATGTGTAAGTCCACACCCCTTTTTGGCATCTTCCAGTCAGGCAACATGAAGTGTAAGTCGACACCCCTTTTAGGCAACTTCCGGTCTGGCGACCAAAGTGTAAATCCATATCTCCATAGGGATCTTTTGGTTAGGCGATCAGAAGTGTAAGTCTGACCCCATTCAAGCATTGTCCAGTTACACGACCAGAAGTTTAAGATCATACTCGTTTTAGGAGTCTTCTGAACAAGTGAATGGAAGTGTAAGTCCATACCCTTTTAGGCGTCTTCTAGTTTGGGGACTGGAAGTGTAAGTCTGACCCCTTTTAGGCATCTTTCGGTCAAGCGACCACAAGTGTAACTCCATAACTCCCTAGGCATCTTTTGGTTAGGCGACCAGAATTGTAAGTCTGATAGCAATCAGGCATCTTCCGGTTACATGACTGGAAGTATGACCATACCCCTCTAGGCGTCTTTTGGTTAGGCAACTAAATATGTATGTCCACACCCCTTTCAAGCATCTTTGGTCAGGCGACCCAAGTGTAAATGCACATCTCCTTCGGCATCTTCTAGTTAAGCAACTGGAAGTGTAAATCTGACCCCTTTCAAGCATCCTCTTGTTAAGTTACTGAAATTGTAAGGCCATACCCCTCTAAGCATCTTTCGGTTGGGTGACCATAAGTGTAAGTCCATATCTCCGTAGGAACCTTTTGGCAACGTGACCAGAAGTGTAAGTCTGACCCTATTCAGGCATCTTCCGGTTACACGACCGCAAGTGTAAGAACACACCCCTCTAGGCATCTTCTGGTTAGGTGACCGAAAGTGTAAGTCTGGCCCCTTTAAGGTGTCTTCCAATTAGGTGATCATAAGTATAAGTCCGACCCCATTTAGGCATCTTCCAGATACGAGACCGGAAGTGTAAGACCATAGCCCTCTAGGCATCTTCAAGTTAGGCGACTTGAAGTGTAAGTCTATAATCCTTTTTGGCATCCTTTGGTTAGGCTACAGGAAGTGTAAGTCCATACCCCTTTTTGGGTTCTTTCGATTAAGTGAATGGAAGTATAAGTCCATACCCTTTTTAGGCATCCTCCAGGTAGGCGACCGGAAGTATAGGTTCAACCCCTTTTAGGCATCTTTCGATTAGGCGACTGGAAGTGTAAGTCCAATTCCTTTTAGGTTGATTTTGGTTGGGCAACCGAAAGCATAAGTCCACACCCCTCTTGAAATATTCCAATTAGGCAACTGAAAGTGTAAGTCCACACCCCACTCAAGCGTCTTCCAGTTAGGTGACCGGAAGTGTAAATCCATATCTCCCTAAGAATCTTCCAGTTAGGCGACTAGAAGTGCAAGTTTGACCCCTTTTTGGTGTCTTCTTGTTAGGTGACAGGAACTGCAAGACCATACCCCTCTAGGCATCTTCAGGTTGGTCAATCAGAAGTGTAAGTCCAACCCCATTAAGGTTTCTTCCGTTTAGGTGACTGGAAGTGCCGATTTGACCTCGTTTAGACGTCTTCCTGTTAGGCGACCAGAAGTGTAAGTCTGACCCCTTTTAGGTGTCTTCTAGTTAGGTGACCATAAGTGTAGGTTCGACTCCTTTTAGGCATCTTCTGGTTAGGCAGCTAGAAGTGAAAGTCCATACCCCATTTAGGTGTCTTCTGATTTGACGACCGAAAGTGTAAGTCCATACCCCTTTAGGCATCTTCCGATTTGGCGATCAGAAGTGTAAGTCCCACCCCTTTTAGGCATCTTCTAGTTAGGCGACCGGAAGTGTAAGTCCACATCTCCCTTGGCATCTTTTGCTATGGTGACCAGAAGTGTTAATCTGACCTTGTTCAGGCATCTTCTGGTTATGCGACCGAAAGTGTAAGAACATACCGCTCCAGACATCTTCCAGTTAGGTGATCGAAAGTTTAAGTCTGGCCCCTTTAAGGTCTCTTCCAGTTAGTTGATTGGAAGTGTAAGTCTGACCCCATTTAGGCATCTTCCGGATACAAGACCGAAAATGTAAGACCATACCCCTCTAGGCGTCTTCTAGTTAGGCGATCTGAAGTGTAAGTTCAACCCCTTTAAGACATCTTCTAGTTAGGTGACTAGAAGTGTAAGTCCACCCAAAATTTAGGCATCTTCCGATTAGGCGACTGGAAGTGCAAGTCCATATCTCCCTAGGCATCTTCTAGTTAACTGACCGGGAGTGTAAGTCCAACCCCGTTCAGGCATCTTCTGGTACATGACCGAAAGTGTAAGACCATACCACTCTAGGTGTCTTCTAGTTAGGTGACCGAAAGTATAAGTCTAGCCCTTTTAAGGCATCTTCCAGTTAGGTGACTGCAAGTATAAGTCTAACCTCATTCAAGCATCCTGCAGTTGCGCCACTGGATGTGTAAGACCATACCCCTCTAGGCATCTTCTGGTTAGGCGATCGAGAGTGTAAGTCGGACCCCTTCAAGGTGTCTTTCGATTAGGCGACCAGAAGTGTAAGTCCACACCCACCCCTTTTAGGCATCTTCAGGCTAGGTGATCAGAAGTTTAAGTCCATATCTCCCTAGGCATCTTTTGGTTAGGTGATTGGAAGTGTAAGTCTGTCCCTGTTCAGGCATCTTTCGATTACATGACTGGAAGTGTAAGACCATACCTCTCTTGGCGTGTTCAGGTTAGCCGAACAAAAGTGTACGTCTGGCCCTTTTAAGGTGTCTTCCGGTTAGGTGACTAGAAGTGTAAGTTCAACCCCGTTTAGGCATCTTCCAGTTACACGACTGGAAGTGTAAGACCATAACCCTCTAGGTGTCTTCTAGTTAGGTGACCGAAAGTGTAAGTCCGACCCCTATAAGGCATCTTCCAGTTAGGTGACCAGAAGTGTAAGGCTGCACCCCTTTTAGGCATCTTCTGGTTAGGCGAATAGAAGTGTAAGTCCTTATCTGCCTAGGTATCTTCTGGTTAGGTGACCGGAAGTGTAAGTTCGACCCCATTCAGGCATTTTCCTTCTACATGACCAGAAGTGTATGACCATACCCATCTAGGCATCTTCTGGTTAACTGATTGGAAATGTAAGTTCGGCCATTTTAAGGCGTCTTCTGGTTAGGTAACCGAAAGTGTAAGACTGTATCCCTCTTGGCATCTTCTAGTTGGTCAACCGAAAGTGTAAGTCTGACCCCTTTAATGCATCTTCTGGTTAGGCAACCAGAAGTGTAGCTTCGACCCCTTTTCGGCATCTTCCGGTTAGGCGACCGGAAGTGTAAATCTGACCCCTTTTAAGTGTCTTCTAGTTAGGTGATTGGAAGTGTAGGTTCAACCCCTTTTAGGCATCTTCCAGTTACACGACTGGATGTGTAAGTCCATACCCTATTTAGGCGTCTTCCGATTTGGTGATCGGAAGTGTAAGTCCATACTCTTTTAGGCATCTTCCGATTAGGTGACCGGAAGTGTAAGTCCGACCACTTTTAGGTGTCTTCTTGTTAGAGGACTGGAAGTGTAAGACCCCACCCCTCTAGGCATCTTCTAGCTGGGCGACCGGAAGTGTAAGTCCACACCCCTTTTAGGCATCTTTCGATTAGGTGACCAGAAATGTAAGTCTGACCCCTTTTAGGTGTCTTCTTGTTAGGTGACTGGAAGTGTAAGACCCCACCGCTCTAAGCATCTTCTAGTTAGGCGATCGGAAGTGTAAGTCTAACCCCTTTAAGGCATCTTCTAGGTAGGTGACTGGAAGTGCAGGTTTGACCCCTTTTAGGCGTCATCTAGTTAGGTGACCAAAAGTTTAAGTCTGACCCCTTTTAGGCATCTTTCGGTTAAGTGACCGAAACTGTATGTCCATACCCCTCTAGGTATCTTTGGTTAAGCGAATGGAAGTGTAGGTCCATACCGCTTTTAGGCATCTTCTAGATAGGCAACCAAAATAGTAGGTCCATATCTCCGTAGGCATCTTTTGGTAAGGTCACTAGAAGTGTAAGTCCAACCCCATTCAAGCATCTTCCGGTTACACCACCAGAAGTGTAGGAACATAACCCTCTAGGAGTCTTCTTGTTAGGTGATCGGAAGTGAATGTCTGGCCCCTTTAAGGTGTCTTCCAGTTAGGTGACCAGAAGTGTATGTCCAACCCTGTTTAGGCATCTTCTAGTTACAGGACCGAAAGTGTAAGACCATACCCCTTTAGGCATCTTCTGGTTAGGCAACCGGAAGTGTAAGTCCGAGCCCTTTAAGGCGCGTCTTCTGGTTAGGCGACCAAAAGTGTAAGTCCACACCCCTTTTAGGCATCTTCCAGTTAGGCGACCAGAAGTGTAAGTCCATATCTCCCTAGGCATCTTCTAGTTAGGTGATCGGAAGTGTAAGCCCGACCTCGTTCAAGCATCTTCCGGTTATGTGAGCGGAAGTGTAAGACTGTACCACTCTAAGCGTTTTCTAGTTAGGCAATCGGAAGTGTAGGTTTGGCCCTTTTAAGGCGTCTTCTGGTTATGTGACCGAAAGTGTAAGACCATACCACTCTAGGCATCTTCTAGTTAGGCGACTGGAAGTACTAGTCCAGCCCTTTTAAGGCATCTTCCAGTTAGGTGACTAGAAGTATAAGTCTAACCTCATTCAAGCATCCTGCAGTTGCGCCACCGGAAGTGTAAGACCATACCCCGCTAGGCATCTTCTGGTTAGGCAACCGAGAGTGTAAGTCCACACCCACCCCTTTTAGGCATCTTCGGGCTAGGCAATCAGAAGTTTAAGTCCATATCTCCCAAGCATCTTTTGGTTAGGTGACTAGAAGTGTAACTTCGACCCTATTTAGGCATCTTCCGATTACGTGACCGGAAGTGTAAGACCATACCTCTCTAGGCGTGTTCAGGTTAGCCGAACAAAAGTGTACATCCGGCCCTTTCAAGGTGTCTTCCAGTTAGGTGACTAGAAGTGTAAGTTCAACCCCGTTTAGGCATCATCTAGTTACGCGACCGGAAGTGTAAGACCATAACCCTCTAGGTGTCTTCTAGTTAGGCGACCGAAAGTGTAAGTACGACCCCTATAAGGCATCTTCTAGTTATGCGACTAGAAGTATAAGTCCAGTCCTTTTAAGGCATCTTCCAGTTAGGTGACCGGAAGTATAAGTCTGACCTCATTCAAGCATCCTGCAGTTGCGCCACTGGAAGTGTAAGACCATACCCCTCTAGGCATCTTTTGGTTAGGCGACCGAGAGTGTATGTCTGACCCCTTCAAGGCATCTTCCGATTAGGCAACCAGAAGTGTAAGTCCACACCCACCCCTTTTAGGCATCTTCGAGCTAGGCAATCAGAAGTTTAAGTCCATATCTCCCAAGCATATTTTGGTTAGGTGACTGGAAGTGTAAGTCCGACCCTGTTTAGGCATCTTTCGATTACACGACTGGAAGTGGGAGACCATACCTCTCTAGGCGTGTTCAGGTTAGCCGAAAAAAAGTGTACATCCGGCCCTTTTAAGGTGTCTTCCGGTTAGGTGACTAGAAGTGTAAGTTCAACCCCGTTTAGGCATCATCCAGTTACGCGACAGGAAGTGTAAGACCATAACCCTCTAGGTGTCCTCTAGTTAGGCGACCGAAAGTGTAAGTCCGACCCCTATAAGGCATCTTCTAGTTAGGTGACTGGAAGTATAAGTCCAGCCCTTTTAAGGCATCTTCCAGTTAGGTGATCGGAAATATAATTTTGACCTCATTCAAGCATCCTGCAGTTGCGCCACCGGAAGTGTAAGACCATACCCCTCTAGGCATCTTCTAGTTAGGAGACCGAGAGTGTAAGTTCGACCCCTTCAAGGCGTCTTCCGCTTAGGCAACCAGAACTGTAAGTCCACACCCACCCCTTTTAGGCATCTTCGGGCTAGGCAATCAGAAGTTTAAGTCCATATCTCCCAAGCATCTTTTGGTTAGGTGACTGGAAGTGTAAGTCCGACCCTATTCAGGCATCTTCTGATTACGTGACTGGAAGTGTAAGACCATACCTCTCTAGGCGTGTTCAGGTTAGCTGAACAAAAGTGTACATTCGGCCCTTTTAAGGTGTCTTCCATTTAGGTGACTAGAAGTGTAAGTTCAACCCCGTTTAGGCATCATCCAGTTACGCGATCAGAAGTGTAAGACCATAACCCTCTAGGTGTCTTCTAGTTAGGTGACCGAAAGTGTAAGTCCGACCCCTTTAAGACATCTTTCAGTTAGGTGACCGGAAGTGTAAGGCCACACCCCTTTTACGCATCTTCCGGTTAGGCGACCAGAAGTGTAAGTCCTTATCTCCCTAGGTATCTTCAGCTTAGGTGACCGGAAGTGTTAGTTCGACCTCGTTCAGGCATTTTCGAGTTACATGACCAGAAGTGTATGACCATACCCCTCTAGGCATCTTCTGGTTAAGTGATTGGAAATGTAAGTCCGACCATTTTAAGGCGTCTTTCGGTTAGGTGACCAGAAGTGTAAGACTGTATCCCTCTTGGCATCTTCCAGTTGGTCAACCGGAAGTGTAAGTCCGACCCCTTTAATGCGTCTTCCGGTTAGGCGACCGGAAGTGTAGGTTCGACCCCTTGTTGGCATCTTCCGGTTAGGCGACCGGAAGTGTAAGTCTGACCCCTTTTAAGTGTCTTCCAGTTAGGTGACTGGAAGTGTAGGTTCGACCCCTTTTAGGCATCTTCTAATTAGGCAAACAGATGTGTAAGTCCATACCCCATTTAGGCATCTTTCGATTTGGTGATCAGAAGTGTAAGTCCATACCCTTTTAGGCATCTTCCGATTAGGTGACCAGAAATGTAAGTCCGACCCCTTTTAAGTGTCTTCTTGTTAGGTGACTGGAAGTGTAAGACCCCACCCCTCTAGGCATCTTTTAGCTGGGTGATCGGAAGTGTAAGTCCACGCCCCTTTTAGGCATCATCCGATTAGGTGACCGGATATGTAAGTCCAACCCCTTTTAGGTGTCTTCTTGTTAGGTGACTGGATGTGTAAGACCCCACCCGTCTAAGCATCTTCTGGCTAGGCGACCGGAATTGTAAGTCTGACCCCTTTAAGGAATCTTCTGGGTAGGCGACTGGAAGTGTAGGTTTGACCCCTTTTAGGCGTCATCCAGTTAGGTGACCAAAAGTTTAAGTTCGACCCCTTTTAGGCATCTTTCAGTTAAGTGACCGAAATTGTATGTCCATACCCCTCTAGGTATCTTCGATTAAGCAAATGGAAGTGTAGGTCCATACCCTATTTAGGCATCTTCTAGATAGGCAATCGGAACTATAGGTCTATACGCTTTAGGTGTCTTTCGGTTTGGTGATCGGAAGTGTAAGTCCAACCCCTTTTAGGCATCTTTTGGTTAGACGACCAGATGTGTAAGTCCACACCCCTTTTAGGCATCTTCCAGTCAGGCGACATGAAGTGTAAGTCGACACCCCTTTTAGGTATCTTCCGGTCTGGCGACCAGAGTGTAAATCCATATCTCCGTAGGGATCTTCTGTTTAGGCGATCGGAAGTGTAAGTCTGAACCCATTTAGGAATCGTCCGGTTATGCGATCGGAAGTGTAAGATAATACCCCTTTTAGGAGTCTTCTGAAGAAGTGAATGGAAGTGTAAGTCCATACCCTTTTAGGCGTCTTCCGGTTTGGTGACTGGAAGTGTAAGTTCGATCCCTTTTAGGCATCTTTTGGTTAGGCGACTCGAAGTGTAAGTCCACACCCCTTTTAGGCATCTTTCGGTCAGGCGACCACAAGTGTAAGTCCATATCTCCCTAGGCATCTTTTGGTTAGGCGACCGAAATTATATGTCTGACCACATTCAGGCGTCTTCCGCTTACACGACTAGAAGTGTAAGACCATACCCCTCTAGGCGTCTTCTGGTTAGGTGACTAAATATGTAAGTCCACACCCCTTTTAGGCATCTTTAGTTAGGTGACCAGAGTGTAAATCCATATCTCCTTCGGCATCTTCTAGTTAATTGACTGGAAGTGTAAATCTAACCCCTTTCAAGCATCCTCTTGTTAAGTGACTAGAATTGTAAGACCATCCCCCTCTAAGCATCTTCCGGTTGGGCGATCGCAAGTGTAAGTCCATATCTCCCTAGGCATTTTTTGGCAGCGTGACCAGAAGTGTAAGTCTGACCCCGTTCAGGCATCTTCCAGTTGGGTGACCGTAAGTGTAAGTCCATATCTCCCTAGGCATCTTTTGGCAACATGACCAGAAGTCTATGTCTGACCCCGTTCAAGCATCTTTTGGTTACACGACCGGAAGTGTAAGAACAAACCTCTTTAAGCGTCTTCTGGTTAGGTGATCAGAAGTGTAAGTTCGGCGCCTTTGAGGTGTCTTCCAATTAGGTGGCTGTAAGTATAAGTCCGACCCCGTTTAGGCATCTTCCGAATACGAGACCGGAAGTGTAAGACCATACCCCTCTAGGCATATTCTAGTTAGGTGACTTGAAATGTAAGTCCAAAACCCTTTTTGTCATCCTTCGGTTAGGTGACCGAAAGTGTAAGTACATACCCCTTTTTGGGTTCTTTCAGTTAAACGAATGGAAGAATAAGTCCATACCCTTTTTAGGTGTCCTCCAGTTAGGCAATCGGAAGTGTAGGTTCGACCCATTTTAGGCATCTTCTGATTAGGTGACTGGAAGTGTAAGTTCGATTCTGTTTAGGCTGATTTTGGTTGGGCAATCGAAAGTATAAGTCCACACCCCTCTAGGAATCTTCCGATTAGGCGACTGGAAGTGTAAGTTCACACCCCCTTCAGGCATCTTTCGATTAGGTGACCAGAAGTGCAAATCCATATCTCCCTAAGCATCTTCCAATTAGGCGACTAGAAATGCAAGTTTGACCCCTTTTAGGCACCTTCTTGTTAGCTGATAGGAATTGTAAGACCATACCCCTCTAGGCATCTTCTGGTTGGTCAACCGAAAGTGTAAGTTCGACCCAATTAAGGTTTCTTCTAGTTAGGTGACCGAAAGTGCCGATTTGACCCCTTTTAGGGGTCTTCCGGTTATGCGACTGGATGTGTAAGTTTGACCCCTTTTAGGTGTCTTCTAGTTAGGCAACCAGAAGTGTAGGTCCAACTCCTTTTAGGCATCTTCTGGTTAGGCAGCTGGAAGTGTAAGTCCATACCCCATTTAGGCGTCTTTCGATTTGGCGACCGGAAGTGTAAGTCCATACCTCTTTAGGCGTCTTTCGGTTTGGCAACCGAAAGTGTAAGTCCCACCCCTTTTAGGCATCTTCTAGTTAGGCGACCGGAAGTGTAAGTGCACATCTCCCTTGGCATCTTTTGGTATGGTGACCAGAAGTGTTAGTTTGATCTTGTTTAGGCATCTTCTAGTTACGCGACCGAAAGTGTAAGAACATACCCCTCCAGGCATCTTCTAGTTAGGTGATCGAAAGTGTAAGTCTGGCCCCTTTAAGGTCTCTTCCAGTTAGGTGACTGGAAGTGTAAGTCTGACCCCATTTAGGCATCTTCCAGATACAAGACAGGAAGTGTAAGACCATACCCTTCTAGGCGTCTTCTGGTTAGGCGACAGAAAGTGTAAGTCCGACCCCTTTAAGGCATCTTCTGGTTAGGTGACCGGAAGTGTAAGTCCACCCCACATTTAGGCATCTTCCAATTAGGCGACTGGAAGTGTAAGTCCATATCTCCTTAGGCATCTTCTGGTTAGCTGACCGGGAGTGGAAGTCCAACCCTGTTCAAGCATCTTCTGGTTACGTGACCGAAAGTGTAAGACCAAACCACTCTAGGCATCTTCTAGTTAGGTGACTAGAAGTATAAGTCCAGCCCTTTTACGGCATCTTCCAGTTAGGTGACCGAAAGTATAAGTCTGACATCGTTTAAGCATTCTATAGTTGTGCCACCGGAAGTGCAAGACCATACCCCTCTAGGCATCTTCTGGTTAGGTGATTGAGAGTGTAAGTCCGATCGCTTTAAGGCATCTTTCGATTAGGCGACCAGAAGTGTAAGTCCACACCCACACCTTTTAGGCATCTTTGAGCAAGGCGATTGGAAGTTTAAGTCCATATCTCCCTAGGCATCTTTTGGTTAGGTGACTGAAAGTGTAAGTCCGACCCCGTTGAGGCATCTTCCGATTATGCGACCAGAAGTGTAAGACCATACCTCTCTAGGCGTCTTCAAGTTAGCTAAACAAAAGTGTACGTCCGGTCCTTTTAAGGTGTCTTCCGGTTAGGTGACTGGAAGTGTAAGTTCAACCCCGTTTAGGCATCTTCTAGTTACGCGACCAGAAGTGTAAGACCATAACCCTCTAGGCGTCTTCTAGTTAGGCGAACGGAAGTGTAAGTCTGACCCCTTTAAGGCATCTTCCAGTTAGGTGACCGGAAGTGTAAGGCCACACCCCTTTTAGGCATCTTCCGGTTAAGCAACCAGAAGTGTAAGTCCATATCTCCCTAGGTATCTTCTGGTTAGGTGACCAGAAGTGCAAGTCCACACCCCTTTTAGGCATCTTCCGGTTAGGCGACTAGAAGTGTAAGTCCATATCTCCCTAGGTATCTTCTGGTTAGGTGACCGGAAGTGTAAGTCTAACCCCGTTCAAGCATTTTCCAGTTACGTGACCAGAAGTGTATGACCATACCCCTCTAGGCATCTTCTAGTTAAGTGATTGGAAATGTAAGTCCAACCATTTTAAGGCGTTTTCCGGTTAGGTGACCGGAAGTGTAAGACTGTATCCCTCTTGGCATCTTCTGGTTGGTCAACCATAAGTGTAAGTCTGACCCCTTTATTGCGTCTTCTGGTTAGGCGACCTGAAGTGCAGGTTCGACCACTTTTTTGCATCTTTCGGTTAGGCGACCAGAAGTGTAAGTCTGACCCCTTTTAAGTGTCTTCTGGTTAGGCGACTAGAAGTGTAGGTCTGAGCCCTTTTAGGCATCTTCCGGTTAGGCCACCAAATGTGTAAGTCCATACCCCATTTAGGCGTCTTCCGATTTAGTGACCGGAAGTGTAAGTCCATACCCTTTTAGGCATCTTCCAGTTTGGTGATCAAAGAGTAAGTTCGATCCCTTTTAGGCATCTTTCAGTTAGGCAATCGGAAGTGTAAGTCCACACTCCTTTTAGGCATCTTCTGATTAGGGGACCGGAAGTGTAAGTCTGACCTTTTTTTGGTGTCTTCTTGTAAGGTGACTTGAGGTGTAAGACCACACCCCTCTAGGTATTTTTCGATAGGGCGCTCAAAAGTGTAAGTCTTACCCCTTTAAGGCATCTTCTGGTTAACCGACCGGAAGTACAGGTTTGACCCCTTTAAAGCGTTATCTAGTTAGGTGACCGAAAGTGTAAATTCGACCCATTTTTGGCATCTACTGGTTATGTGACCAACACTGTAAGTCCATACCCCTCTAGGTTTCTTCGATTAGGTGAACAGAAGTGTAAGTCCATACCCCTTTTAGGCATCTTCCAGATACGTGACTGGAAGTGTAAGACCATACCCCTCTAGGCATCTTCTAGTTAGGCTACTTGAAGTGTAAGTCCATAACCCTTTTTGGCATCCTTCGGTTAGGTGACTGGAAGTTTAAGTCCATACCCCTTTTTGGTTTCTTTCGATTAATCGAATGGAAGTATAAGTCCATACCCTTTCTAGGTGTCCTCTAGTTAGGCAACCGGAAGTGTAGGTTCGACCCATTTTAGGCATCTTTCGATTAGGCGACTGGAGGTGTAAGTTCGATTCCGTTTAGGTAGATTTTGGTTGGGCAACTGAAAGTATAAGTCCACACCTCTCTAGGAATCTTCTGATTAGGCGACTGGAAGTGTAAGTCACACCCCCTTCAGGCATCTTCCGGTTAGGTGACCAGAAGTGCAAATCCATATCTCCCTAAGCATCTTCCAGTTAGGCGACTAGAAATGCAAGTTTGACCCCTTTTAGGCACGTTCTTGTTAGCTGATAGGAACTATAAGACCATACCCCTCTAGGCATCTTCTAGTTGGTCAACCGAAAGTGTAAATCTAACCCCATTAAGGTTTCTTCCGGTTAGGTGACCGGAAGTGCCGATTTGACCCCTTTTAGGGGTCTTCCGGTTACGCGACCAGATGAGTAAGTCTGACCCCTTTTAGGTGTCTTCTAGTTAGGCAACCAGAAGTGTAGGTCTGACTCCTTTTAGGCATCTTCTGGTTAGGCGACTGGAAGTGTAAGTCCATACCCCATTTAGGCGTCTTCTGATTTGGCGATCGAAAGTGTTTGTCCATACCCCTTTAGGCATCTCCCGGTTTGGCTACCAAAAGTATATGTCCCACCACTTTTAGGCATCTTCTAGTTACGTGACTGGAAGTGTAAGTCCACATCTCCCTTGGCATCTTTTGGTATGGTGACCAAAAGGGTTAGTTTGACCCTGTTTAGGCATCTTCTGGTTACGCAACTGAAAGTGTAAGAACATACCCCTGCAGGCATCTTCTAGTTAGGTGATCGAAAGTGTAAGTCTGGCCCCTTTAAGGTCTCTTCTAGTTAGGTGACTGGAAGTGTAAGTCTAACCTCATTTAGGAATCTTTCGGATATAAGCAGAAAGTGTAAGACCATACCCCTCTAGGCGTCTTCTGGTTAAGCGAACAAAAGTGTATGTCCTGTCCTTTTAAGGTGTCTTCCGATTAGGTGACTGGAAGTGTAAGTTCAACCCTGTTTAGGCATCTTCCAGTTATGCAACCGAAAGTGTAAGACCATAACCCTCTAGGCGTCTTCTAGTTAGGCGACCGAAAGTGTAAGTCCGACCCCTTTAAGGCATCTTTCAGTTAGGTGACTGGAAGTGTAAGGGCACACCCCTTTTAGGCATCTTCCGGTTAGGCAACCAGAAGTGTAAGTCCATATCTCCCTATGTATCTTCTAGTTAGGTGACCGAAAGTGTAAGTCTAACCCCGTTCAAGCATTTTCTGGTTACGTGACCAGAAGTGTATGACCATACCCCTCTAGGCGTCTTCTGGTTAAGTGATTGGAAATGTATGTCCAGCCATTTTAAGGCATCTTTCGGTTAGGTGACCGGAAGTGTAAGACTGTATCCCTCTTGGCATCTTCCGGTTGACCAACCGGAAGTGTAAGTTCGACCCCTTTATTGCATCTTCTAGTTAGGCGACCTGAAGTGCAGGTTCAACCCCTTTTTGGCATCTTTCGGTTAGGTGACCAAAAGTGTAAGTCTGACCCCTTTTAAGTGTCTTCTAGTTAGGCGACTGGAAGTGTAGGTCTGAGCCCTTTTAGGCATCTTTCGGTTAGGTGACCAAATGTGTAAGTCCATACCCCATTTAGGCATCTTCTAATTTAGTGACCAGAAGTGTAAGTCCATACCCTTTTAGGCATCTTCCAGTTTGGTGATCGGAAGAGTAACTCTGACCCTTTTAGGCATCTTTCGGTTAGGCAATCGGAAGTGTAAGTCCACACCCCTTTTAGGCATCTTCCGATTAGGTGACCGGAAGTGTAAGTTTGACCTTTTTTAGGTGTCTTCTTGTAAGGTGACTTGAAGTGTAAGACCTCACCCCTCTAGGCATTTTTTGACAGGGTGCTCGAAAGTGTAAGTCTGATCCCTTTAAGGCATCTTCTGGTTAACCGACCGGAAGTGCAGGTTTGACCCGTTTAAAGTGTTATCTAGTTAGGTGACCGAAAGTGTAAATTTGACCCCTTTTTGGCATCTACCGGTTATGTAACTGTATAGGTTTAAGTTGTTGTCAAAATAAATGCCCGTTCATTTTAAAATTTATAAACTCCGCAAGCACACGGTGCCCATTATAGATAACATGCAAGTACAGGTCGATCCACAAGGAACTAGTAATTTTCATAAATTCCAATATCAATCAAGAAAACGCAAAATACAGAATTTACAAGTTCGTCAAAACACTGTCTTCAGGATAGTAATTCACCCTATGCATTACTAAAATCTCAAATTCGTATCTACACTTGCTAAAAAAATCAATGAATGAAATAATCGTGTTCTACATTGAAAATGTCAAAAAATTGAACCACAAAGCATGTAAAACTCTGACGAAAACTCCTGTAATCACATTCAGAAAATAAGGCAAAGTTCGATTCGTCAACAAAACTTTGCAAAACACCAAGGCTATGAAACTTTATGTACAAAATACACAACATTCATAGAAAACAAAACCATATTCACACAAAAGAAAAACATATTCACACATTCACATATCCACATATTCCTTAACCAAGAGTAAAACTCGATTTATACTAATTGAAAAGCTTAGTTGCAATGTAAATAAAATCCTACAATTACCCATTACACTAATTTCTACACTAGGAATTAAAAAGTACAATGTAACTACAACTACATGCATTACAATAAAAACTAATATGCAAAACTATTAAATTACACAACCAAGTTCTTTCCAAGTAAATTATACCATGAAGATCACCAAATGGATACCTTGAGTTGGCCTCCAACCTC
>JAMKPZ010003231.1:0-29342 GCA_024699675.1 Amphibolis antarctica
GTATGTATTTAAGAATACTACTAAACAAAATATTCTAGAAGTATTTAACTTACTTAGACATGAACTTATTATATTATAGATAGTATTACTACTTATATTGCATATACATCTGATATTTAAAAACATAGAACTAAACGTGATTATATTACTATAAGGAAAATGACATTAGAGTGTCCAGTGACGTTACTTTTGACCGTTTAAATTAAATTTAACTAATTATTCAAAATAAGTCCGTATTAATACTTGTATTGCTAGCATTCTCTAGGGTTTAGCTTCGAAAACCTTCGATTCCACCGTTCTCCATCTCCGATCAAACGTCGGATCTTCACCGGCTTCGCCGTTCAATTGTCCGGCCTTTCCAATTCCCCCACGGAAGAGGATTCTGTTCTCTGCAACTCGTCTTGCACTGGAGGAATCCGATGGGGGAGCGGTAGGCAATGGCGCAGCACGTGGTGCCCGTCGTGGTCGTAGAAGAACGCAAGCCAAGATCCGGTCGTGGCCGGTTCGCCGTCCAAGGAAGGGACTGGAAAAGGCCCATCTTGGTTGAGGACTACCCGGAAGTGGTGGTGGTTGATGATGGACCGACGAGGTTGAACCCTAATTCTCCCGTTGAGTTTGTCGATTTGGACGATTACAATGACGACGGTGAGGAGGAGGAGGAGGAGGACGATGTTGTTGTTGTGGAAGGTTGGAAAGGGAAAGTACCCGTCGGACGGTTCTGGAGGAAATCAAGGAAGAGCTTCAGGCGCTTGCCGGTCTCGGGGATCACGGTGTTTGAGATTGGTGAGTCCTCCAGTTGTGATGTTGGTGGATCGGCTCCATGCCCTTCCCCTCCCACTGTTTTCTGTGGGATTTGCTTGGAGTCCAGAAACATGTCTGAATCATTTGGAATGAGTGGTTGTACCCATGTGTTTTGTTCCGATTGCATTTCGCATTATGTTACCGCCAAGACACAGGACAACGTCGCCAAGATTGGCTGCCCTGACCCAGATTGCAAGAATGGCTTCTTAGAGCCGGAGAGGTGTCACCCGATACTCCCTCCGCAGGTGTTTGAACGGTGGTGCAGCATACTGGTCGAGTCATTGTTTCTTGATTCAGCTGGATTATACTGTCCATTCAAGGATTGCTCGGCTCCGTTGTTGAATGAGGGTGATGGAGTTTCCTGCTTGCCACTCGATATAACGGAGACAGAGTGCCCGCATTGCTGGAGGCTGTTCTGTGCTCACTGCAAGGTGCCATGGCATGCTGATTTTACGTGTGAGGCTTTCCAGAAACTGAGTGCGGATGAGAGAGGTCAGGAAGATATCATGCTGATGAATATGGCGAAGCAGAAGAAGTGGCAAAGGTGCCCCAAGTGCAGGATCTTTGTGGAAAGAACAGTGGGATGCATGTTTATGAAATGCAGGTATCTGTTTTGATCCTTATTCCTCAAGTTTCATTACGCCATTATGTTCTTCAATTTCTCCTGATAAAAAGTTTAGGGATTGGAGTATGTTACCTAGAGGTACCAGCAATAATACATGAAAAGTGAGGTCAGAATTTCAGCAAGTCAACAGATTGAAGTAATATAAAGAAATTTTATCACAAACATTAGGCATGTTGTATGAAAGATTAGGTTCTCTTCCGATCCATAACATATTCTAGGTAAACCGTAAACATGGTATTCAGTATGACTTCCTAAAGTAATGGAATTTTCTGTCCTTCTCATTTTACCCAAGCTAAATGCATTTGTGATTTGACAATAGCCACACCGTGTAATTCCATGTGATCCATGTGGCATGTGGGCACCTGTGGTACCAAACTCTACATAACTGTCTGAAAAGGCTGTCTTGTGAGGTACATGGATGTTCACTTACATGGAAATTTTCTACAATGCTCTAGAGCTATATAGCTCTTGGTGTTGTCTTCTTAATTAAAAAATTGTTTTAAGCTGTAATTGATACGTTGTAAATTGTGTAGACAATTTTTTTGATATTGACAACTTTTCTTTCATGTTACAGTTGTGTGAAAAATAAGTAAAATTTATAAAAAATATTGATATATCAATTATAACTTAAAACAACAATTTTTTAACTAAAAAATGCCCAAATAAATATAGCTCCAGATCATTGTAGAAAACTTCCATCATATGATACAACATTGTAATCATTTGGAGCTTTGAGGATAGGGATGACTCTGAGATAGCTTCTTGTTTCTTGTGTCTCTAGTGTCTCTATTCAGCTTGTCTTCAAGTTAATATATAAGTTCATGGCTATTTTTGTTTCTTGCATCTCAACCATTATTACTAGTTAGCTATCATGTCTTAATGAATTCTTGTTATTTTACGTAAGGTAATAAATCATTTCCATAATTTTCAAAAAAATAAATAATTTCTATAATCATTCACTTGTATGGTTCTTCATTGGATATAGATCTTTGAATCACTAAGTTTAGCAAATGGATGCTTAGTATACATTTAAAATTTAAATACCGAGAAATATTGGATTTCACATTCACACCCTGAAACACATTACACTAAACCCTCTTGATCCACTTTATGCACTCACCTATTTGTTGTACAGAAAGCATACCACCGATATTAAAAAAAATCTTCAGAAGTCATACCTGTGTTATCATAAATTATTTGTGTTTTTCATATGCTATGCTTAAAATGAAGCTGGATCTCTGGAGGACTTCTGAGCATTATGAAATCTAGATATTTTTATTCGTTTTGGTTTGAGCAAGGTTTGTGGCAATGAAAAGTAAATCTTGTTTGACACTGAACTTTGTAATAAAAGATGTGATGCGATGTGAAACAGAATTCTGAAACTTGGCACAATTGCATTTACATATTATGTCATTGCAGCATTTACATGTGAAATGGATGCCTTCAATGATATTTTTGATGTTATCTTAAACAAACCAATTTTTCAATTTTGATTTCAACATTAGATCCTTTTTCTCTCTTTTTAGGTACTGTTCTTGGATTAGCCCTTCAGTGATATTTAATGACCTTTTCTGTATTTGGTGGTGATTACCAGGAAACACTTAAGAATTTTACTGGGTTCCATCTTTCAGAGTTGTATGTTGGTGATCACGTTTACTAGCTTTTGTTTCCAATTATAGCATTTAAGAAACAACCATTGATCTTTTAAATTACTCTCTGTTTAGATGTTCCATTGTCTCTTTCTTTTATGACAACTTGTGCATGCTCTTGCATTCCCAACCTATATAATTGCTAAATGAAGTACATTATTCTGCTTCTAGCAAGATCTTTGCACATAATATATACATCAGTTGCATCAACAGGGATCAGACAGAATGATTTATTAACAGCTCGTGACATATTATTGTTAGGTGTGGATATACTTTCTGCTATGGCTGTGGAACAGAGATGACTGTGGATCATTACTGCCAAAAATGCATGCGCTGACTAACATTCCTGGTCCTGTGGTACATACCTTGCCTCTTTTGCAAAGTATATAATTGTAATTTGCCACTGTGTGAGTTAAATTGGCTGGTGCACTCAGTGTAAGTAACCAAAGAGTTAAAAAATACAAGTTTGAATTGATAGTTCCACTTCCATGGTGATGGTTTTAGGCTTTTGTGTTCCAGATTTATCCTTGGTAAATTATGAGATTATAAGATTATGATTTGGTTTCAGTGTGACCAGACTAGTTTCTTTTACTTTATCTTTCTTTTAGGTTTTTCAGGGAATTTATACTTTTGAAATTAATAAGAAATTGTAAAAAATAATGAAAATTTTGATCTATTATTTTTCACCATTTCATATGATTTTACATCATTTCTAAAAATACAAACTCTCCTTTTGTGTTCCATGTTTTTAGTTATAAGATTATAGGTTTTTGTCTCTTTCTCAGGTCTAAATGGAAATTCTTCACTTGTCCTTTTCATTTTCCTTTGCCGCTGGGCCTATTCATTGTAACGAGTATATTTTTGCTATTGGGCCCCCACCCCATGAATAGATTGGGGACTCTTTAAATATATATATATATATATGAGATAGGTTTTTATTTATTTTTAAAATTATTTTTAATGTCATTATTATTGTATAAATTTTAACATATAATTTTTTATCATTTTAACTATTATGTTGATTACGAAACTAATTTCAGTTTCTATTCTATTTAATTTTCGGAACGGACGAAAGATAACTTCGAACGAAGTTTATGACATCTAAAACAAACAAATGTGATTTGACATATTAGAACATAATTTCATTGATTTTCAGCAGTAGAAATGAAGATAGTTTTCACAAATTTTATTTTTAATAGTGATAACCTTGCTTGTGGAGGTTCATCCTTTTGTAAACATTATTCATAAGTAAGTTTTTTTAACTTTGAAAATTGGATAAAGTTAAAGTTGAAATTAGTCTGTAAATAGAGTTAAAATTGTATAGTAATTAAAGTAATAAAAATTTATATGTTAAAATTTGTATAATAATAATTAACGTTAAAAGTAATTTTAGAAATTAAAAAAGTTTTTTATTAATGAAGTCCTGGTACATTGGTGACCGTATGCAAATGAAAATAAGCAATGGTTCTTGCATCTTGGTGGCTAGGTGTAAGTGAAAAAGTTAGTCCAACATATCAAAATATTAACCAGTAGGAGTATGGAATTAGTGGATATAATGGTAAGATTGGAAATTAATATATTATGCTTTAAATGAACTAAATGAGTCGAAGAAAAAGCTAGGTCAGTTGAGAATTGTGGTATATTGGAAAAGATAAGTGTCAGAATGAAGTTAGAATTGTCAGTATGATTTAACAAATTATGTATAGACTACAATTTTATATTTTCGTGTTGACATAGTATAATTTTATTTTCGATATTTAAGTTTGTATAATACAAAAATAATTTTATAATTTTTTAAAATCTTTAAAATTCATTTTAATATACTTTTATTAAATTGTATACATTATATAACTTGATAATTTGAGTTTTTTAATAGGTGATGGATGATTATGAGTTTAAATTTTATTTTTAATTATCTTTTAATATTTATAAATTATATTAATATTATATTAATTTTTAATAAAATAAAAAATAATTAAAAATTAAAATGTGCAAGTCAACACGATCTCAGATGGATTGTGCTTAAATCATCAACTAAAAGACTGAGCAGAATTTAATCTGACATAAATAATGTTGAATCAATAAAAAATTCTAATCGTATTAGTCTAACGTAATCATTGGCATTATTTTTTTTAGACATTTTGATACTATATAATTACTTTTTTACTATATTTTATAATATTCTACTATATATTTATTAAATTTTTACATTTTTTACTATTCATATAATTAGTGTTCAAACGCTCCACACGTAGGCTTAGGAGAATCTATTAAAAAATTGCTTGGGTACGTTAAACAAAAATTTAAGAAAAAAAATTTAAAATTATTTACGAATATTGTAAAAATAAAAAATTAATTTAAAAAAAATTATAAATATACTATATTCTAATTTCATATTTTCTGTTTCTGTTTCTGTGTACTAGGAGTTTAACAATGATAAAAAAATTAGATAAGACACATAAAATCAAGGAAATATATCTTAATAAAAATTACAAAAATTTTCCTAACTCAATAAGTAAAAAATGATTAAAAAATTATATATATATGTAATAATGAAAAATTTTAAAATTTAAAAAAAAAATTCAACGTACACAAACTCCTAAAATTCTTAAATTTTTTTCAAAATTTCTAAAAAATACAAATCCTCTTAAATAAAACTTTTGTAAAGATTTAAAGAAACAAATCTTCACGTACAAATTTCCATCCCACTATTTACCGTAAAACTTCATTTCATTATTTCACTGCTCTTAATTTCGATTTTTCAAAATTTTCAAACTTAACTCCGTAGTAACGAAATCGAAATAACATCGTACTTTATACATAAACTTTTATCATATTTTAATATCATAAAGACTATTTGGAATTTAAGATTTAAACTTTTTTTATTTTTTTACTTTCAATAACATACACATTCTTCCGTTATCAAAATTATTATTATTTATTTCTATTTTAAAATTATTCTCTTAAAAAAAAAATTATTTTAAAAAAAAATTTATTTAAAAAAAAAAAAAGTAAAAGTAAAAAAAACGTTTCCTTGGACATATGAAAAGCACTTTGGAAGTAATCTGTAATCATAAAGCAGGATGATTACTGATGTTATTACTGCAAGGCAAGCAGCCACATCGAACGTTGTCGTGAAGGCGACAAGGAGGACATCGACTTCTCATCATCTTCTCCGCTTGCTCCTGCACTCTCTGCATCTGCTCCGAGTGCTGCGATCGGGCGGCGGCCCTCCACTCCTCCGCCCTATGGTGAACGTTCGCCATCTTCTTCATCAGCTTCTCCTCCAGGTTGCATCTCATCTTCTGTATCTTCACCTGCGTCAATCACAAACCTGATCTCTGTGTGTATGTGTTGAAGAAGATCGAATTGGGTTACCTCGAGCTTCTTGGATTGGGCATCTGCCTTTGCAGTTTGCAGGTTCACCCATGCTTGGATCTTGGCTTCCTCCCTCTGATACCTGCAATGCAAAAGCGCAGGAGAGGTGAAGAACAGGAGGAGAGGATGGAGAAGAAGCTTAGATCAGAGTGGTCGCCCAGCACACACCTTGCGCAGCTCTTTGATTTCTCCTCATCTTCCCAAGCTGATGCCATGGACTCTGCAACGCTCTTCCTCCCACCGTCCAACTCAAAATGCCTGAGGCTCTTGGAGATTTCTTCGTCCTCCTCTTCTTTCGAGCTCCAGTTGTGCACGAACTGAGCACCAAGCATCGCCAGGTGACGACCCTTCAGCTCCGACATGTCGATGCTGGGCTTTGGTTGGAGCAGGACGCCGGACTTGTCCACCGGAGTGTTGTGCCTCGCCGGAGAAGGGACCTTGATGGGGGTATGGCATCTCGATGTGGTGCAGCTCCCAAACGGGGTCATCTCTGTTCCCACGTCCCGGCGGTGGTGCGCCTCCGCCGCTGCAAGCTCCTCCGTTGACGGCTCCCTCACTCCATCGCAGAGCAGATCGAGATCGGAAAAGAAGAAGCTTTCCGTGGACGGCGCTGTGCCTTGAACCATGGGCTCCACTCTCTCCGTGAACTTGTCTGCAACACACGAGAAAACAGAGCAGATTTGATGGTATCAGAACAGCAAATTCTAAGCTTTTTCTCAAAAGACCATATCAAAGAAGCCGTCTTTGTTTATCAGAACAAGAAGAAATTGAGAAATGAGAGGCAGAATCGCAGAGGATGGATCGTACCCTTCAAGAAAACATCGGAGCTGAATCCATGGAGGCCGGAGTTGGGGTCGAGCGACAGATCACGGAAGCTTGTAGTCACCGACCTCTGCAACTTTTCCTCCAGAACCTTCAAGTTCTCCGGAAAGGCGTCACCTTTCTGATACAAACCCTCGCTCTGCTTGGACACCTTTGATTGATCTGAAGGCTTCGAGACATGGGCGGGCGAGTCATGGCAGGAGCTGCTGCTGATCAACCACTTCTCTGCATCTTCCCACTTGGAAGGAACGCTCTTCCTACCCAAGCTCGCTCCACTGAACCCAAACACCGGCCTGCCGGGAGTGGAAGGCGTGTCCAACCTCCTCTGCCCGACAGCCGCCAAACCTTCATTCCTCCTCTGAGTATTGCTGCCTCTGCCCTCATTGCACCAGCTTCTGGAACCCATCGGGAAGGCCCTTACAAACTCCGAGCTTTCTTCTTTGAGGTTGAGCTTGCACATGGCTTCCCCAAATGGGTTTCCCTCCTCGAAGCCGCCGCCTTTCCCATCCTCCGGTGGTGAATCAGTGGCAGAGAAGAAGCCTTGTGAGTACATACACCACGAAAGAGACCACCACCAACAAAGAAAAAGGAGGAGATTTTTAGATTTTACCTTCTCTGCCGGACGGACCGCCGATGCACTGTGCAACTCCTTTTTCTCCTTTTGAAGAAGTGACATGAGATCGATCAAAGCTCAAATGTGTTGGTGTTGGGTGAGACCAAAGAAGATGATGGCGCCGGAAAACACAACAATCCTCGAGAGGGTGGGGGAGGAGGAGGAGGAGACAACAGCCAATAATAATGCTCAATGCTCCGCAGCAAAGAGCAGAGAAGCGACGCAGGAGGTAGGCTGTAGGCTTTCTTACGATTATCAAAATTAAAATACTTGTTGGTCTATTTGCAGAAGATCAGCAGGAGTATCAGCATGTAGTTGTTTATCACTCGTCACGAACGAAGAGTACCATCTCAGCGACAGCAGCGGCGGCAGCAGCGGTAGTTGTCTCTGTTTTCGCCGCTGCAGTCAAAAAGGGAAGGAGCTTTGGAAGATGGGATGGAACTCATGGAAGAAGACAAGCAGGGCAAGGTGAAAAAAAAATAAAGAATTGAAAGCTTGGGGAACTTTTCTGGCGAGCTTCACTGTCGTGATCTCGAAAGAAAAGTTTGAAAAACAAAGGGAAGAGTGCATTAAATGTGTCCATGTGTACGTAGAATTTGTTAAAATTAAATTAAAAAATATTTATATTTTAAATAAAATTAAATTAGATAAAAATAAATTTAATATAAAAATATTTATGTATTTTTTAAAATTGTATGAAATTAAAAATTTATTAATGTGTTAGTTTAGGTTTTACGAAAATTTTGAAAAAATATTAAAATATTTTATCAGTATAAATTTTTTCATTATTTTTTAGTCAAGAAAATTTGTATAATTTACGAAAATTTTATTATGATTTACTTTTTTGATATTGTACATTTTACCTGATTTTTATTGATCATTACTAAATTTACAGATTAAAATGTTAAAATATAAAATATTTATAAATTTTTTAAATTTTTTATAATATACACAAACAACTTTAAAAATGTTTCATTTTCTGTTTCCTACTTTTCCACAAATTTTCGATATACAAATGCAAATTTTTTTTTAACCTTAAAAGATGATTTTTTTATTAATGTATTTTTTTTTCCTTATTTGTTAAAAAATTTTAATTTAAACTTTAATTTTAATAACTACGTAGAGTTAAAATTAAGAGTAATTTTATAAATAATACTAAAATTACATAGTAATTTGTAAGATTTAAATTTATATATAAAAAATTTTATAATAACGATAACATAAAAGAATTAATGCAAAATTGAAATTTAAGTTAAAATTAAAATTAAACTAACAAACATGACCTTTAGTTTATATTACTTTACTACGCTTTTGAATCGATGATTTCATCATCGTATAAAAATCTTTACCTATTTTCAATTTTATAATTTTATATTTAAATAAATATTTATTTATTAAAAATATTTAAATATTCTAAAACAGTAGAGGAAGTGTAACAGTCTTTTGGTGAAAAAAAATCCTTCAAATAACTACAAATTTGAGGGTCGGTTAAGAAGCAGTTCTTCATTATATAGAAATATATATATAAAGAGTTGCTGTGCTTAAAATGAGGAACAGTTAAAAAAAATTAAAACAATAATATTTATTTTTACTATTTTTAAAATTACTTCGTACTTTAAAATTTTGTTCGATAAAAAAAATAAATTATTCCAATTATCATGTATTATTAAATTCTTATCGTAATTTATTGAATATAAAATTAGATCTTTATATTAAAATATTATTTTAAATTATTAAATATTAACTTATTTATTTTTAAAATAATACTTTCGTTGTAATAAAAAGTACGTAATTTTTTATAATGTAAAAAATATTAATATCGTAAAAAATGTTCTCATAATATTTTTCTACTTAAAATTTTTTTACACCATCGAAATTTTTTGTATTATCAAAATTTCCTTTACACCATTAAAATTTCTTCTACATACCATTTGAACTTTTTTTATACCACCAAAATTTCTTTCAAGTATTATCAAAATTTCCTTTACGAAACATCGAAACTTCCTCTGAACTATTGAAATTTCCTCAACATATCATTTGAACTCTACATTATCAGGATTTCCTCCAAATATCATCGAAACTTTCATTCCACGGATCTTCCATATTACATTTTTCCTTTTTTAAAAAAAATTCATATGTTTTATATTTTAAAAAAAAAAAACATCCAAATCTGTGCAAAACGCTCCTCATTAATAACGAAAAAAACACTCAAACTCTTCCCAACCAAACGAAGCTTAGAAGTTAAAAATAAATGTAAACAAATGCACTTATTATTAATTAATTTAATAATAAAAAGTTTTAACATTCTCCACCGTCGTCGTCGTCGGAAGGGAATCCCACCCACCGCCGCTGCTGCACACTTAACTGTGCGGTTGCAGATGCACGCCACAGTGTGTGGCAGAGAGATTAATGGAACGCGACGCAGGGCAACCTACCGAACTGGCCGGCCATGCCCTGCTCCTTTTACTCGGCATGAAATTTTCACCCGGCCGACCATCGTCACTCAAAACATTCATCAATAACTCGTTCAGGACATGCGGCAGCAGAGATGAATGGCCCCCTCTCTTTAGGGTTGTCTGAAATCTCATTTTGGGCTTTATTTGTTTTTCACTTCAGTAAATTTTAAGAATTTGATGGGGTTAAAATCAAAAATAGTAAAACAAACGAAGTTAATCTGTAACAGCAATTAATGTGGTAAAAATTTACGATTTTATTTAATAAAGTCTATGATCCGTTTGTTTAAATTATATTTACCATATATTTTTATTTTTTACTGTATACTTCAACCATGTATAGTAACATTTAAACAACAATCTTAATATTTTATATCAAAAAAATTACATCGTTGTAATTTCTTAAAAAATGTAAACATTACTTTACCTGATTTTACTAACAAATACAACTTACGACTTTGTTTGATAAAGCTAACAAATTATGTGAGTCTAAAGTTTATGTTTTGTTTAAGTCAATACGATTTTTAAGGTAAAAACTCTATTTCTATTCTTTTTTTAACAACTACAGTAAAAACATCTACTTTAATTATATCGTTTGTTAAAATATATACTTCATATAATAAAAATTCTTACAAACTCTATTATCAACTGAAACCTACGTATCAAGTGAACCCAGAAATTCATGTATTTTTAAGTTGACACTATCTCCAAGACAAGAAAATCTCTTTTTATTTTTCCATCTAACAACATAAAAACTTCTACTTTCATTACACTATTTATTAAAACATATACTTCACACAATAAAAATTCTTACGGACTTTATTTCCAAACAAAATATATATGTTAAAATTTATATAATTATAATAATATGTAAAAATTTGTACTAAATTAAAATTCAAGTATACAAAATTCTTCTATGAAAAGGTCTGAGCTATTGCAAAACTTCCCACCATTTCAAAAGACAGACAGACAAATCACTCCCATGTGGCAAGACTTCCCACCATTGCAAAAGACAGACAAATCACTCCCACTGCATAAAAAAACTACCATATCCTCCAAAAAAAGTCAGATGTTTTGTGCCTTCCCACGAGCCTACAGGCCCTGCCCCCACTTGATTTTATAATCCGAGTTCTTGAACCTTGGGTTTCAAAAGATTTCAAATTCAAAGAAATGGTAAAACACTTTCTCACTCATGATCCAAGATTCTTTTCATCAATTCAAATTCAAACTTCAAAGACATCCCCAACCTCAATGCTTCCAATTTCAATGGCCTGCTTAACCAAACCCTCAGTCTGCTCCCATCTGCTGAAGACCCAATTCATGGTCAGACAACCAGAACATTGCAGAAAATGATGCCAAAACAAGACCCATTCATTATATTTGAGGGCAAGCAAGTTAGTGAGGCATACAGAGAGATGCAGAAGCAGATACACATACACACACTCAAGCCCAGCCACACACACTTTGTTGCACCACCCTCAGGGTGTAGAATGACCCCGAAATCTCAATTCACCATAGATACATGTGTTTCGGAACGTTGCGTGCGAAATTGCCTTTTGGTTCAAATCAATCCTTCACGTCGGTGACTCCTTCCGGAGAAATCTGAAACCTTGCCTCGGCTTCCGCCAAACATGGAGAGGCTATCACCTTGCATACACGCTCCTCGCCTCTTCCCTTTCGAACAGCAAGCCTGCAAACCAACCATTGTGAATCGAACAACAGAAGACATGTGACTGCATGGTGCCAAGGAGGAGGGAAGGGGGGGGGGGGCAACCTTGTTGTGGTAGCATGTGCCATGATGTTGCCACCAATTGGCTTGATTTGGGGCCCAGCAAACATTGCAGAACCATCAACTTGGGCAACAACTTGGTTGGTGATGACCACAGCAACACCAAACTACGGCCAGGCGATGTAAATCGAATCACCAAAATTATGCTCCTAATGCTGGATTGGTTAATATGTAAGATCGAACTGACCTCGTCTGCTAACTTCTGCAGGCTCCGGAGGAACTTGGCAAGGTGCATTTGTCGGGCAGAGAGCTCTCCTCGTCCAGAAAAGTCTGTTCTGTAGAGAGCCGTCGCACTGTCAACTATCATAAGAGCAAACCTGTTTTGAAATATACGGATTTTTTTTCACAAGGTTAGTAGTGAATCATTATGTTTACAAGAAGTTGCTAAATAAAATTTGAAGACATGGATCATCTGATTCAATGTTATCTACTGACAAAAACACATTGAAAGGGATTTAAATAGACAGGTAAATGAAATGGAGAGTATCATAAGAATCATTGTAAATGAAATGACAGACTTACAATGCATTATCTCATAATTTGAACACAAATTACGAAAAAATATATGTATATAAATTGCCAAATGTAAAAGATGAGAGAACTAAAAGTGAACATGAAGATTCTTATTTCCCATGGAGTGAGTCAACATTGGCTCAAACACAAGATAAAAACTTCAAAGGAAGGAGGATTGATCCAGTGAGCCAAGCAGAGATTCTAAGGAAGATATTCATCAAATGCCAAGTATATTAAAATTGAAATTTTGATAGAATACTAATGATAGACAATGAAATTAAAGAAGGTTGACGTACATAGTTTGATAAGCTTTTCAATTACGCTACTGAAAAAATTTTAAAAAGCATATGTGTAGCCAAGTTAATAATAAATACTATAGTTATTTTAGAAAAATTAAACATTGTGAAAGAAGTTATCAAAAAAATGAAATGTGAAAATCATTTAGGATCTGTTTGTGGCTGATGGAAAGTCCAGAAATGAAAGTGAAAATGAAAAGTCTAGGCAAAAATGGAAATAAATAATAATTATTATTTTGAAATTAAGGAAAAATGTATATTAACTGAAATTGAAATACAAACATTCAAATAAAACGTCATAAATAACTGATTTCCTTACATGAGCCAATCAGAGGTTGTCACATAAGGTTTGTTAAGTTTGATTTTTAACTAATTACCCTATAAATAATATTAAGAACAAATTACACCGAACCTACCACGACACCCTTTTTTTTCCCTCGACAGAGACTTTCAAACAAGAGCACCTGCACACTTAAGCACCTGACCTCCAACGAACTCCTGATTCTGACGACCGTTCAACCTTCTGCATTTCCAACTTCCCACAACCTGCACAACCTCTCTCCAACGACCTTTGGCTCTAGCAACTCCTCCTCAGTCGTCACTTTCAGGTAGGTTTCCCCTAGTACCTGTGGATTTCCTACTACCCGCTAATTCAACATGTCTTCAAATTTCTCTCTTCAAAACCCTAACTTCATGCTAAATCCTGCATTAGTGTATTAAATCGTTTAGTTCTTGAAATGTTTACATGATCATATGTGTAAATGTGTGATTGCTTGATTGTTTGCACTTTTCTTACTGAAATGAATAGTCTTCATTGTTTCAATTGAAATTAGGGCAAGAACCTAAAAATGCATGTCGATTACTACAATTTCTTTATACTCCATGCTCAAAATCAACAATCAAATTCTTGTTTGTTATTTTCAATTGCAATCGCATGAATTCTTGAATCACTTGCATATATGCTTGAATCATTGTGATAACCTCCATGCTTTTCTTTGCATCCTTAGCTTGTTCTTGCTAAGACATTTAAAAATCATCAAGATGAAGGCTAGACATGCTAGAAAAGAAGAGGAACTGAAGAGCTTTGAAGATTCTTTAATTTTTCTTGTTGTGAACTTCTTGTATAGATTGTTTGTATGTTGTAAAATCATAATTAAGTGTGTTTCTACTATCTTAGTTTGAAGTTGTGTAAACCCTTTTCTTTTCCAAGTGTAATTCCATTTCGTATATCAATAAAATTCTCATTCAAACTTTTCTGTTCCATTTTATTTTGTTATCTTTCTCTTTCATTTCTTTACATGTCATTTCAATGATGTAATAGGAATTATTCGAATTATTAATGTAATAATTTGAATCAGTCAATCCAATTGATAAGAGGTTAGCTTTTTGCTAGGCAAGTTGGTGTCTAACACCTTCCCAACTTGTACCCGAAATGCTTATAGAGAATCTTAGGGTTTTCTTGATTTTCCCAAAAATAAACTAAATGGCAACTTCATGTCATCTTGCAAAGTGGATTTCACCTCTGCTCTATAAATTCCCTAGTTTACACTTTCCATTTCTAGACATTCCATCTAACACAAACTCGCCCTTAATCTAATAGTATTTCTATTGATTTTCAAGGATCACACATGCAATAAGGATTAAATGATTAACTAAAATTCTTAATTTAAGTTTAAACACTAGAAATGTGTCAAATAAATGGAAAAGAATACTTTAGTACCTATATTTAAGACCGAGGGTGACACACAAAATTATAATAATTATCAAAGTACTAAGTTAACAAAGATTAAACCATGTAACTAAAAGCAAAGAAAATTCTTTTATGATTGGTATGTCTATGTTAGAACCAATTTATGATTGATATGTCTATGTTAGAACCTATTTATGAATGGTTTTCCTATGAAACATGGATTCTCCTAAACACCTATTGCACCTACCTTGCACCCACGCTAAACATGAATTCAACTCAAATATAGCTCAGATGCATGTTAAATATGTCAAAAAACAATTAAGATTCACCTTAGATTTGACTAGGATACTTCTTGGATTTGTCAAAGATACTTTTTGGATTCATCCAAGCATAGTGTATAGAAAAGGCTCCTAAGGAGCAGAATGGTGTTGTGGCAATTTATATGTGCTAGGCAAAACTATAAGAGATAAAAATAGATCAAAATATGGCCTAGAAATGATATAAAGATATAAAATTACATGCTTTAACTGAAGATTTAGTGATGAATATGACTAACAGAATAAAAGAATTCATGGAGCCAACTCCACATAAGATATTAAAGCATTGATTATTATTGTTTGGTTATGGACTGAAAGTGAAGTTTTAAATGCAAAACCAAAAGATTGGAATCAAATAATTAGCCACATAAGGGAACAATAAGCACATGTAGAAGATAATTTTTTATTTTTTTTCTACAATGTATAATTGTATATGATGTAGAAATTTTGAAGTAGCAAGAACCCACTATTCACTAAAAAAAGCCTATCACATGGAAGACTAATAAATAAAAATTGAGAAATTTTCATTCAAAAATAAAAGGAAAATGAATACCAATTAATCATACATACAAAGATGTAAAAACACATTAACTATCGAAGGCTCATGCAAAAGAAGGGCTATCATAGTACAGAAATGGATAAACCATATATTTAGCATCAAGCAAGAAATCTCCATACTCAACATGGATTTTGCAGACAACAAACCTGGCTTCCACCATCATAGAGGCAGCTTCAAGCAAAAGCCTCGACTGGTGATCTGTGTTGTATGCTCTAGCATATGCCACATTCTCCAAAACATCTTCACCATTCAATCCAAACCTACAATTTTCACATTTTTGTCAACCATTTGTTATGGAGTCTAGCTAGAGCACCAAATTACCTATCTGCTATTTGTAAAAGCCTTTGTGGCCTGAAAGTGCCCTCCGCATCAATATACAAAGCTTTTCCTTCACCACCACCTTGGTCGAGTGGAAGCTGAAATACAAAGGCTTATTTCAAATTGCAACACAAAAAAAAGCAAGTCAAAAATTATAACATATATATATACAGGAAATAATAGTTGATGAAATTTTAAGAAATGAAGTAGTTGAGGCAATAAGGATAGAAGAGAGAGAGTTATAACAATTAAGCTTGCAATAGAAAATGAGATAGTTAATATAATTAGTTATATGCACCACAAATAGGTTTAAAAAAACTATTAAACAAAAATTTTGAGAAGATTTAGATAGTTTAATTCATGGCTTACCTACTAACAAAAAGTTCTTAATTGAAGGGGATCTAAATAGTTATATAGAAGAGAAAAATAAAGGATATAAAAGAAATCATGGAGGATCTGATTCTAATAATGAAAATGAAGAAGGAAATTCAATTATGAACTTTAGTGTAGTTCACTACCTTTTAGCAGCTAGCACTTTAGGAAAAGAGAGAATCATTTAATTACTCAAATGCTAATCAAATAAATTTCTTACTTATTAGAAAAATAGCTCACAGAATGTGTAAATATTGTAAGGTTATTTCAAGAGAAAACTTAAATACGCAACATAGGTTGTTAGTATTAAATGTTGATATCAAGATTAGAAAAAGATATACTAAACTACATAAGAATCCAAGAATTTAGTGATGGAATCTAAAAACAAAAAGAATATGGTATTTAGAGATTAATTGTTAAAAGAAAGAATATAAAAACTAGATGAAGAGCAAAATGAACTTAGAAATGAAATGACTACTTGTATTAAAAAGATTGCTACAGAAATTTTAAAAGAGTCTTACAAGGTAACTATACTAGGTAAAGAAAGTTGATGGTGGAATGAAAATATACTAAAGACAATAAAAAAAGAATGCAATAAAACCTATCATAAATGTACCAATGAGGAAAATTTAGAAAAATATAAGCCAGTAAAAGAGAATGCTAGGAAAATTATTGGTGAAATTAAAAATAAATTCTATACCGAATTATATGATAATTTGAACACAAAATAAGGAAAAAATAGAATATATGAATTGGCTACATCTAGAGAAAGAAAATATAAAGATTTTTAGTCAAGTAAAGTGTATTAAAGATGAGAATGATAGAGTCTTAGTAAAAGAAAATGGAATAAAAGATAGATGGTGTAGATATTTTAGTAAATTATTTAAGCATGAAAAAATTGAATAGTAGGACACTTAAGCAAACACTTGCAGCTTAAATAATGGCAGAATTTGTAACTTTCATTCTCATCACTCTATCACTAGAATATGAATTATCCTTCTGTAATGCCATGCCATATTTTAATGAAATGATGATGAACAATTTACAATTTCTCTAGGTATGATAAACATGAATAATCATCTTACTTGGCAAGTAACACATAATGTATGACATAATTGAGTCTTTCCAGAACGAAATTCACCATAGATTTCAGTTATAGATCCAGTTTCAATACCACCTGCCAATACAATTGACTGATGAATTCAAGAAATTTCTAAAAAATGATTTCTGATCTTGGAATCAACAAAAAAAGTGCCATGTTTAAGATCACCTTCTAGGATCTTGTCAAGTTCTCTTGAACCAGAAGTTATCTGAATAATTTCAAGCCTTTGTGCATGAAGTTGGCTAGCACTAGTAAAACCCAATGGCACTAGCTTTGAAGCTGTCCATAAACACAGCTTATTAATTTCTCTTAAAATTTAATTATTTCCAAATAAAGGGTAACAAGAGAACCCAAATAAAGGGCAAGAAGATGGCATGCCTGCTTCAATGATCTTATCAACTTTTGCCTCACTGATTCCTTTAATTTGTAAAAGATCCTTTCTAGGTGAATATGCAACAGATTCCACAGTGCAAAGGCCAGCATCTTTGAGCTTCTTAACATCTAGAGCAGCAATTCCAGATGCCTTGCATTATATACAGAGTGGTAAGAGATGAAATTGTAGATACAAGTTAAATTCAGTATAACCATCATGGCACATGTAAGACAGAGGTGAATGGAAATCAATAAATATCCTAAAAATTCTCCAGGATACAAAAGACGTTCATAACCACAGGATATAAAGAACAGAACCAAAAGGAAATGACATTATTGTTTTTGGATGTTAAAAAGAGAAATGCGATAAATAAAAAGACAGATTAAGTATAGAGCTCCAACCTTTCAAAAAAGAGCTCCAAAAAGTACTTGGCATAAGGGCGATGCCTACAAAACGGAAACTTCCAAAGGTACTATTTAACAGTACCTTAATAGAATGAATCGAAAATACAAGCAAGTATAATAAAATACAATACAAATTTCTACTCATTTAGTAGTCCAATGAATAACAATAATCACACATATTTTATAATGCCTTCGAAGCCAAAAAAACTACATTATACCCAAAACCGACAAGCCTAAGAAGTAGCAGAAAATGCGCAAATTCTATCATCAATCCAAGAAAACAAACATGCCCAATATTTTTAAGAAAAAAAAAAAACAAATACCGCATTCTTACAAAAAACACTCCAAAACCCAACAACAGCTAATACCTATTTGCACCCAAAAAACGTAATAACAACAACAACGCACGAAGTCTTGAATGAAGCCCAGGTCTGGAACAAAGTCTTGAAAATAGGGTTTTCGAGAAACCAGTTAAGGAACGGCGCATACCTGGAGCTGCTCGATTGGGAAGGGCCCGTGCTGGGCATCCTCCATATCTTGTTGCTCCTCCATCATCTTCTGCTGTTTCTGCTGCTGCGCCATGGAAATTTACCTTCCCTGGCGGCTTCGCAGGGCAGCAGGGGTCGAAGAAAGATGGGGTTTTTTTTTTTCGAATGAGAAACAGAGGACGGGAAAGGCGCCAAAAGGATCATCACATATCTTTGCCTTTTTTACATGCGTAATAAAAAACAAAAAAAAATTGATAATTGTTTATATATTATCTAAAAATTTATATTTACTTGTATTTTATTAAAAATTTATGATTCTTATTAAAAAATTAAAATATCTTTATGATTAATATATCAGTAATGATAAGGATATTAAAGTGAAAAAATATTTTCTTAATAATATATAAGTTAATATTATATAATTTCATTTTTCATAATTCTTTTTGCGATATATATCCACTCACACTTTTTCCTTATTTACTTTTTAGTTAAAATCTCTTTCATCTAAGAGTCATTTGTGTTTATGAAATTTATAATAATTAAATTAAAATAAATTTAATTCTTATAGATCATTTATTTATATCTATGAAATTTAATTTAATTTATTTCTATCAATATTGTTCACTCTTCAATTTAAAACAAAAATAAAGTCTAGGTTCATGATGTATGAATCATCTGAAATTCAGTTAGCTCGATCTTCCTCGTCTACTTCCGTTCAACTACCAGAATTTTTAGTTATATTCAATTCTAATAGGTTCACAAATACCTTTATATTGAATTTAATTCTACTCAAAAAATAAATTTTCAACAATTCATTTTCGACCAATTCTACATGCAAAAACGCACACCTAGTGATGAATTTACAACTAAAATATCTTGTCTCATCAACCCTTTTGATTTATCCCTTCTCGTCCCAATGCTAGATTTTGCGATTTTGCAACTCTCTTACAAAACTCTCCTACTACCCTAATTGATCATTGGACTGATCTTACTAATATAACTTATTAAAATTAGCTTGTGCTTGCTTTTTTCTAAGAAATTTTGTTTATCTTGAGTTTAGGTGCATTCGCGAGGAGTTTTTTTCAACTATTCAAATTATTTTTAACGTCATTATTATTATACAGATTTTAACGTATAAACTTTTATTACTCAAATTACTATATAATTTCAACTTCATTCACAAAACTATCTTCAACTTTTTCTAACTTTCAAAACTAAAAAAAGTTATTCATAAACACACTCGAACAATGCTGATTGTCAACTCAATTAGCTTGTGCTTTCTTCATTCTTTCTCTCATGTTTGTTTTCAAGCAATTTCAACCCAAACGGATGTCACCTCACCCTTTAATCTAATCCTCAACTGAAGTTACACATGACCAAAATTGGACCCTCCTTCGAAATTTGGTCTACTTTATTTTGATTTGCAATCCAATCATTTAGGGTTCATTTGTCTAAGCATTTTTGTAAAATAAGTTAAATTTTACGAATTACAATAAAATATAAGATTTATGATAAAAATATAATGATATTGGTTTTGTTTTATAAATAGTAAAAACTATAAAAATTGTTTGGTATATGTACTATAGAATGTTGTGATGGATAGTGAAAAATATGATTACACAAGAACTGTTTGTGCATCTAGAAAATAGTTTCTAGGAAAATTTGACAAATCTAGAAAATAATTTTCAAAGCAAATCTAGAAAATAATTTTCTGCAAAAAAAATTTGGGCATTTATGCATGTTACAAAAAATGTTTTTCTGATGTTTGTACACATGGAAAATAAATAAAATTTCAACAAAAGTAGTATTAGTTAATACAAAGCAACATAGCAAACGTTAATCCAAAATCGATCGAACGCCAAAGGAGAGAGGGTGAACAGTCGAATACCTAAGGAGAGAGGGTGAATGCGTGGAGGTGTAGAGAGGGCGAACGTGCAAAGCAGGCGAACGCAAGGAGGCTTGGAGAGGGCGAACGAGTGGAGTGGGCAAACGTGTGGAGAGGGCAAACACAGACGACATGCAGACGAACAGCAGAGGGGAGCGAACGAACAGCAAAGAGGGAAAACGCACGGATGACAGAGAGGACGAACAGCAAAGGGGGTGGATGGTCAAACACTAGAGGAGAGAGGGTGAACGGCTGAACACTGGAGTAAAGAGGGCGAACGCATGGAGAGGGCAAATGCGGACGATGCGTAAACAACACACGAGGAGAGGGCAAACGTCGGAGGGGAGAGGGTGGACGCGGTAAATGGCAAATGGGAGAGGACCGACAACACACAAACAACACGAGGGCGAAATCAATTTCGGAGGGGGGCCTAGAAAAAAATTCAAAGGGGGACGGTGTGAAATTGATTTCCAGATTGATTTTTATACTTGTTGAAAATAAGGAAAATATTTTCTTATTTTTTAAGTACACAAATACCTAAAAAATTAAGAAATATTTTTCAAATTTTCTTGAAAATCAATTTCCAAGTACACAAACCGTGTCAAAATATAAAGACAAACGATGCCTTTTGATTGGAAGGTAGCAAGTTACAAACAAGTTGATAAAATTTCAATCTGATTTGATCACAAACAATCATTTGATCATGTATCTAATGATAGCCTTCAAAGGGGAAAACAATTTTTTTCTCTTTGTAAAGTTAGAAATTCAAGGAACAAAGATATGAGAAATGAAAAATGATTAGAATTTAGGATTTTTTTTGTAAAATTTTAGAAAATTAATTTTTAAAAAATTTTAAATTTTTTATATTTTAAGATTTCAAATATAATTTTACATTTTCCTTGTAAGCACGAATTTAGCAATAGTCAAAGGAGGTTGAGTAAGACGCATGAGATTAGGAAATTATGTCATTATAAAATTTCTACCGATTACAAGAATTTTTCCGACTCAATAGGTGAGAAATGGTAAAAAAAATTTATACTTGTAAGACAGTTTGTACACATTAGAAATCTTGAAAAGGGAAAATTTGGAAAACATTTTAGAAATTTTCAAGTGTGTGCATTTCGAAAAATTTGGAAAAAAAATTTCCATCGTCATAAGTATAAATTTTTTTCCATCATTTACCACCTGTGGTATTAGGAAAATTTTTATAGTTGGTAAAAATTTTATCACAATGTAATTTCCTAATCTCATACATCTTATCAAATCTCTTCCACCATTTCTAAACTTATAACTACAAGAAAAATGTGAAATTATATTTGAAATGTTAAAATATAAAATATTTATAAATTTTTTAAATTAATTTTTCAAGACAAATCGTCCTAAAAAAATTTATTTCCTAATTTTCCTTTTACTTTTACTTTTTTTTCTTAAATTTATATTTTTTAAATTTTCAATGTGCATAGACTCGTAGTGATGAAAAAATTTTAAATTTTTTCAAATTTTTCAAAATACATAAACACCTAAAAATTTAAAAATATTCTTAAAATTTTTCTTTTCTGAAATTTTCTACCTATACAAATTTTCTTAAAATAATTTTGAAGACGAAAAAACGTTAAAAAAACGAAACCTTATTATTGTCAAGCATTTGTGTTTGAAATGGAAATGACAATGACATGCACAGAGCTACAAGGTGTAGGCAACACCTGTCTTATGGAGCCATTGGTCACCCTGTATGAATCGGCCCACCATAAATTGTTGGGCCTTTGGGCTTGTCATACTGGGCCAATAGCCTTCCCATTTGACACGGCTGGTGGTACTGGAACTCGGCCCAGAATTCTGGTACTCGCCGTAGAAAATGGTGGCGGGAGGGTCGGCCTTGCCGTCCCACGACAACCAGCCGCTGGGATGCACCACCGCCCCCATCATCGACTCCATGAACACGGCGGTGGAGTACGGCCTCCACGGCCGGCCGAGATACGTCGGCGCGGTGACGTTGTCGAAGTGCGTGATGGTGCAACCCTGAACAGAGATGCCGGTGTTCTCGTTGGGGTCCTTCCTCCCCTGGGCCGTGATGGTGTTCTTCTGCCCGCCCAACGGCTGCCGTGGCCTGATGGTGCATTTCTGGAAGACCGCCGCCGCGTCGCCGAAGATGAAGTCGATGGTGCCCAGGACGTCGCATTCCCGGAAGAATTGGCGCATGGAGTGGGTGTAGAGCGTGTCCTGGTACGCGTCGAAGGAGCACCGGTAGAACACGGCGTGGTCGGCTTTCGTCCGGACCGCCACCGCCTGGTGCTTCTCCGGCCCCGCCGTGTTCTCGAACCCCATGTCCATCGCCGTGAATCCTCTTCCTTCCACAACTGCCGATTCAAAGTACGCGCATTTAATTCAATTGCTTGGTTTGGATCAATTGCAAGATTCAGCGGAACTCACCGAAGGGTGCGGTTCTGAAGGTCGGCGTTCCGTCCACCACATTCTTGCTTCCGGTGACGATCGTCCGGCCGGCGCCGTCGCCGTACATGAACACGTTCCATTTATTTTTTCCGACGATCACATTCTCAACATACCTCCCGGCCTTTACATATATCACAAACACCTCTGGATTCTTCTGGGGCACCAAGTTCAACGCCTCCGTGATCGTCTTAAGCCCTACTTGTTTATATCAAAATACTTACGTCCATGTACTTTCTAAAACAACGTAAACAAACGCACCGGGAACTCACCGGATCCGTCCTGCGCCACCGTCACTTTGGGCGTGGGTCTGCTCGACCGACCCTGCAGCAGTCGTCTCCGACGTGCGTCCGACAGGACCCACTTCGGAAGGCCGGGCGTGTCGGAGAGAAGCCTCCGGTGGATGGGGACGCCGAGATCTGCGAGCAAGGTGAGGATCTTGCTCACGATCGCCAGACTGTTCGACGTGAGCTCCGACGGAACCTTCAACGCGTCTTCCATCTTCCTCTTCAACTCGCCCTTCAGCTCGTCGACGCACGTCTCCTGGTTGGTGATAACAGCGCTCAGCCAAGTTCTGAGATCATTGATCTTGGATTCCGTCAACGTCTTCTGCCCCGGCGCCGCCGTAATCGACCTCAGCGACTCCTTCAGTGTGTCGATGGAGTCGTCGATCATCTCCCTGCACACGTCCAGCGCGCCCCTTTCCATTTTGTCCTCGGCGCCGGCGGCCAACCGGCGTGGGAGGTCCTTGACCTTCACCAGCGCGGCCATGGCGATCTCGAGTGAGATCTTGAAGAGCTCTTCTGGGTCGGTGGTCGCGTTTCCGGAGGCTGCGGCGACCAGGCTAGAGTAACAGGAATCAGGATGCAGCGTGACGCTGCAGACCGCTTTTACGGCTTGGGAGGTGGCGTTCAAGGGGGAAAGTGATGGCGACGACTTCCCACCCCCGTCGGAGTGTAGCGGGTCCACGACGATTCTGACGATGAGTCCGACGACGATGAGCAGGAGTAGGACGGAGGAGACAGCGATCAGGACGATTCGCCTACGGCTCTTGCGCTTAAACTCGCGGTCTTCCGCGGGGTCGACTTTGCCATAGCCTTTGAAGGAGTGGATTGTTTCCATGGGGGGCGGTGGTCGTCGTCGCCGCCGCCGCCGCCGCCTTCTTCTTCGGTTGAGCTTCTGTTTTTCACAACGCCGGCCGACGGTGGTGGATGGATGCAGAGCGTCGTCGGAGCATGGGCTGTACACACACAGTCAAGCGTACGACCTTTTCAAAGACAATGGAGGCAACAGATCTACTTAACCTACAGTTCACATGCTTTTAGGTCGATTAATAAAGTGAGAAAAAAAATTTTCTCATATCGTTACAATAAAAATATTTACTTTAATTAAATCATTTATTAAATTTTATTTATTTTTTTAACTTTTAAAATTATTTTTATTTTCACGATAATATTTTTGTTTTTTTTAAATATTCTTTTTATTATTTTAATTTTAAAAATTACTCTTGAAAATATTTTTGCCTAAAATGGTAAAAAAAGATCGATGAACACATTAAATATATATTTCACACGGTAAAATCAAAAGTTACACTCACAATAAAAAGTAATTAAAAACTTATTTTAAATTTAAATAGTTAGATAATATAGTTTTATGTTAAAAATAATATAATGACTCTTATAATACTTGTAAATCTTTTTCAACTAATTAATTAATTTTAAGAAAATAAATTTGATATCAAAATTAATTCATACACGTATATAATAAAGTAACTTTATAAAAGACTAGCAAACATATATATATATGGCATGTTGACTAATACCAACATTGAAAATAATGTAAAGAATTAAGGCTTTTATAATAATATTTATGAGTTTTTTTAATTAATCAATTGATTTTAAAACTTTAACTTTGTTTTAGAGTAGATCAACTATGATAGAATAGTTTTTAAAATAAACTGTTTACAATCAAATTAGATGTTAATTACAACTCTAGCTATTATACCATGTTACATGTATTTATTAACATTAATTTTATTTCTAACGGTAATTGAAATTGAAAATTACCCAAACAAATACAGTCTAATTAATTCATGAAAAATATTAGAAAAAAATCTTTGGTCGGTTGAATTAATTGTTATAATTAATAATCAAGTGCAATTAATTCAATATAATGTCGTTTCTTCGTACCATGGGGTCCACACGCCAGCTCATCCCCCATGTGCCTTCTGCCAGTGAAGTCATTACATTTCCAAATTCATCCCAGTAATTTTTTCAAATGTTTTATTATATAAATTTTATATCATAATTTATTATATAACTTTAACGTTATTTATAAAATTATATTTAATTATAACTTTATAAATTTTATCTTATTAAAACTAATTGACAAATAAAAAAATTCACAAATGATATAAAAATTTTAATTTCACTCATATTTCAATGTAATACTATTTTTCTTAACACACCGTTGCATTAAAGTATTATACGTAACGTGTTATATATAATGTATATAAGTTAATTCTAATACTATATAGATTTTATTTTAATAAAATTAATTAACTAATAATAAAAAATTCACAAGTTATATAAATGTTATATTTGGTAATAGATTTTAGTGAAATTTTTATTATACGAGGTAACGGTGTATAATACTTTTACAAGTAAATAATAATTATAATAGTTTATTTTACTATAGTAAAATGACAAAAATAATTTAACCTTCAATCATTTTTATTGATTTTATAGATTTATTTTCCGGTTGATGTTTTTTTACATTTTTTCTTGTTTCTCAACTTACCGTATTATCAAATGTTGCCATTTTTCATCGTAAAAAGGAATAAAAAAATTTCTTTGAAAAAGTTTAAAAATAAAAAATAAAAAAAAATTTATTACTTTTTTCTATTTTACAAAAACACAAATCTCAGACAAAAAAAGAAAAATCAAGAAAGATGAACCCCATCTGCAAGTCATCCACTCTTATTGAACGCGTTTGAGTGGACATTTTAGCGGATTAGGTTAAGTTTTACCTTTTTTTCAGAAATTTTACAATTTACGATAAAAAAACGTATTTTTTAAAAAATTATGATAAAAAATGAATAAAATATGTAAAATAATAATAAATAGTATTTATTATAAAAATGTGAAGAAAATAATTTTTTTTAAAAGTTGTGATAAATAATAAATAAAATATATAATAAATAATATTTATTATATTAATGTAATAATAATATTTAAAAAATTTATGATAATAATATTTTTTTAAAAGTTATTATATCTAATATATAATAAATAATATAAAAATTATTTAATAAATAATATTATAAAATATTATAATTTACAGTAAAAAATAATCGGTAACGAACACCTGCACAAAAGGTCATTGTGCACCGCTCTTTCAACGTCCACATGGGAAGATGACGATGACCTGTCCCACATGAGAAGATGATGACGTGGCAGATACGTCAAATCAAGTGATGGATGCGCATTACCGAACATTCATTAAAAAAAATATTTTATCGCTTTTTTTAATAATTTTACGTGATTATCACGAGACATTCTTTAACAATAATTTTAACATCATCTATATAAAATAATATATCAAATTTTAAATCTCAAGATTAAGGATAAATCTCGTAATTAGCTAACAGTGATTTTCAAAATTTTATTCCTTAATCTCTCTTTTTAAGATATTGAACCAACAAATAGTGGACTATAATAATCTATAGTGATCAATAGCGGCAATCAATCACAATAGCTTCGTCAAAAGATAATTTTTAAAATTATTTCTAATGTTATTTTTATTATTAGATAAATTTTAATATATAAATTATTATCATTTTAATTATTATATAATTTTAACTATATTTACGAAATTAATTTTAATTTTAACTTTATAAAATCCTTACCTTGTGAGCATAATAGTTTTATTGTATAAATTCTAACGTATAAACTTTTATCATTTAAATTATCATATAGCTTCAACTCTGTTCACGAAATTAGCTTCAATTTCATCTCTTTTTAACTTCTAACGCTAAAAAAAGTTGTTCGTGAACATACCCTAAGTGAAAATCCTCTTCTCATCTCATGTTATCTTCCAACTAAAGTTGCACTACCATCTTTTACTTTAATATCATGTAAGCTAGAGCGTGCATTCCTTACATCTCAACTCTTCTCCCATATCAATCTACTTCTCATCTCCATTTCTCATCTAGGCTTACATTAACTAAAGTGTAAACCATAGGTATCTCAAAAATGTACACACCAACCAACTTCATGGGCCACTCTGTTAAAATTTTTTATATTTTAAATTTAATTTTATTTCTTACGAAACTATTTTAACATTCCACTTCACTCATAACTTTAAGATCTCTGCTACTTTGGACAAAGATGATGCAGAAATGCAAGCACTTGTAAGAAAATCAGAAGATTAGTTGTTTGACAAGTACATGTCATAATGTGTTATAAAAGACTACAAATAAAAAGTAGGAGTTGAGTTCTTTGAATATTTTAGATTGTTTCTATATACCGAGAAAGAACAGAGGTCCAAAAGATACATACAACAAAATGTATTTGCACTTTCATTCACTGAAATCTCAGTCCTTTACACTCTCATTGTTCTCTTCCTTTGCTTGGTGCAAGGTCCTTTAATACATATCATTCATATAAAGTTTTCTTCCATCACAACTTACCTTTATTTCCACCATAAATCAACTCTTTTGACTCCTGCACTTCTGCAAAATTCTAAAATTACTCAAACGAACACGTCGCAGAAGACATGCATGTGAAATGGCCAACGGGCCGTGGGCTCTCCGAAGCCCACGCCGCGGCGGCCCAATTGTTGTTGTAGGTGGAAGATCCTATTCTTTTATCCACCGCCTCCGCCCACGTTAGGATCTTTATTCTCAATTTTTAGAATTATTTTTTTATTTTTATGTTGACATTTTTAATTTTCAATTTACTTCTTTAATTATTAAAATTATTTTTTTCTTTTCTTATATCTCAAAACTATTTCTTACGTTTTACTCTTATAATTACCTTTTTTCACTGCGAAAACACTTGAGTGGGTTAAAAGAACAAAGCCTTGAGATTTAGGACATGTTTGGTAATAGAATTTGATGAGATTTTTATTATACAAAATTGATAATGTATGATATTTTTACTAAATAAAATATGTAAATAGTAATTGTAACAAGTTCTTTTCTTGTAACATTTAAATATGAAATGATGGAAATAATTCTACCTTTAACAATTTTTATCAATTTTGTTAGTTTGTTGTCCTAACATTCGCTTGTTTAATAAAAATTATGAAAAATAAAATTGATAATCGTGTTGTACAATAAGAAGCACAAGCTTTCTATCTTACCTAATTTCACCACATTTCCAAACATAATAAGATTAGAGTTTATTCTAAGTGTTAGATTTAATCTATTACAAAATTCAACAAAATCATTTTAATAACAGTAAAGAATTAGAATTGAATGTAGTAAAATAAATAGATTGAAATTACATTGTAAATTATGAAGTAGATGTTTATGTATAAGAAATTATGGGGTGATGATAAAGCTTACGAAAAACTAACTTCATGATAACAACTTTATTATCAAGTAAAATATCTATCGATCTTAAAGTTTTGTTCGTAAAAGTCTATATATTAGGTGAGTCAATATTTCACTTTTTTTAAGTTGGGTCCACTCAAAAAAAAAACTTTTTTATTTCTTTCTTTGATAATTATCACGAACATCTTTAATTTTATTATATTATTTGTTAAAATATATATTTTATATAATAAAAATTATTATAAATCTTATTTTTAAATAAAACGTGACCATCTGAGCAATCTCTCTGGACCAAGTCGGTTGGCTGGGCGCGGTTGTTGCCTTGTCGCTGTCACGTGACAGAAACATGCACGCTATCTACAGCAACTGCATGGACCATATCATATATTATTATGTATATTATATATGGGTTTAATAGTTCTGTAGGTGCCTACAGAAGTAAGTTTTGTAGGTATCCGTTGGATGAAAAATTAACGGTTGTTTGATGAAGAGAGAGAGTGTTCGTAAAAAAATCTCCCGCGTAGAAAAAAATCCTCCCGCTGAAATCACCAGCGTAAAAGCAGTCCATTTATTTTAACAAAAAAAACAACGATTCATTTTTTTAAATAATTCAATTTTACTTAAAAAATATTTTGATTAAATATTTAAAAACACTACCTTATCGATTATTTTCCACGTGTCATTTGAAAAGGGAGTGTTTTTAAATATTTAATTAAAATATTTTTTAAGTAAAATCGAATTATTTAAAAAAAAATTCACCATAATATTTAAGTTAAAAAAAATCCACATTGAATTATTTTTATTAAACACTACATAATTAAAATCAAATTATTTTTAAAAAATCTACAAACTTCTTTCAAATTTAATCACCGTATTTGTAATTAATGAAA